>RYYW01000727.1:4063-16558 GCA_013621005.1 Aeschynomene evenia | reverse complement strand
AATTCTTTCAGAAACTTCTCATTGGGTTAGTCAAGACACATCAAGAAGATGCATCAGCCTTCTCATGAAGTGCTGACTTGGTTATGAAAGAGCAGTTTTCTCAGAAGGCTGAATAGAATTTTGAGAAGCACAAATTCTCAGAAAGCAGTCCTCTCAGAAAGCTCTCACAAGGCAGTCCTCTCAGAAAGCTCTCAGAAGGCAGTACTCTCGAAAGCTCTCAGAAGCAGTCCTCTCAGAAAGCTCTCAGAAGGCAGTCCTCTCAGAAAGCTCTCAGAAGGCAGTCCTCTCAGAAAGCTCTCAGAAGGCAGTCCTCTCAGAAAGCTCTCAGAAGGCAGTCCTCTCAGAAAGCTCTCAGAAGGCAGTACTCTCGGAAAGCTCTCAGAAAGCAGTCCTCTACGAAAGCTCTCAGAAGGTAGTCTCTCAAAAGGACATATCAGAAAGTCTTGGGAACTGTGCACAACGGCCATAATCTGGAAAAGGCTATAAATAAGCTCCCAACAAGACACAAAGGGAGCTTGCACGTTGCTGCAATGCTGCCAAATTTCCTAGTGGTGTTAGAACATTAATTCAACTTTGTAACACATCACTAACAGCATCTAGGGTCACTCCAAGGAATTAAATCAAATCTTTTCTACTCATATTCCTTGAGAAACCCGAGATTCTGTAGAAGAGAAATTTTCTCTCAAAAGAAAATTTCTTGAAATCTTCTATTCTTATCCTTTCACTAGATAATATTCTTGCTGTTGCAAGCTTTGAATAGGAGTTGTTTAAGGATATCCTTTGTTCATTCAAAGTCCTTAAGCATTTGTTTGTAAGTGCTTTACGCACACACTTTTCAAACACAAATCTGTATTTATGTGTAAAAGTCTCACTCATGTGGAGCTGAGCAATTAGAGCCTGAAGAGGCTAGGAAAAGAATACTTGTAAAAGTCTCATGGTGAATGAGCAAGTAGCCTGAAGAGGCCAATCAAAGAATACTAGTCTTGCTCATGGTGTTGAGTTAAGCAAGAGAAGCCAGAAGTGGCTTGATGAAAGAATACTAATCTCTTACTCATAAGAGTGGAGTAAAAAGTCCTTAATTGTTTAAGGCAAGGAAGTCCTCGTAATGAGGCAAGGAAATCCACTTTGGGTTGTGAAGTGGTGGAAGTCCTTTACATGTTAAAGGCAAGGTTGTCTGGGAAGGCACAATAAGAAGAATATCCTGAGGGAGCCTGGGAAGGCTTCGATAGGAAAAAATATCCATGCTTAGCCTGGAAAGGCTTATGGAAAGAATATTCACTGCAAAGCCTGAAGAGGATAGAAGAAAGAATACTTGACAGAGCCTGAGAAGACTTGATAATATCTGTAACTTTGAAGAAAGTTAGTGGAACTCAAACAATTGTTTGAGAACTGGATGTAGGCATCATTGGCCGAACCAGTATAAAATTGTGTTCACTTTCTATACTTCTCTCTGAACTTGATTGCTAGTTTAATTTCTAGTTGCTTAATCTTTATCTCAATTCACACTCTATATAAAGTATAAGATGCATGATATTAACTAGTTTTTTCTATCAGAAAATTACATCAGTGAGAAACACAACTTTTGAAGTGAAAACGTGCAAGAACATAATGAGTTCTTAGAGCAGATTTTCTGTAAACCAGTCATCGTAATTCTTCATATACGGATTCGTTAACTGTTGGATCGAGCTGAAAATTTGTGAGAATGTTAAGGACACATAGTTCTAACATTTGAACGGTTGGATCTTTGATTCAATGACTGGGGTGAGAGATATTAATAACGTAATGAACCAGTACAAATTATGCTCTCACCAGAAAGTAATATCAGAAACTTCTATGAGGGTTCTGAGTCTCTATGACCATTTCTCTTTGAACTAGAATGTGTTTCTGAAGTTTATAGTATATTATTATGTGCGTAGATATTATCTAGAATAAGTTCCTAATCTTCATATTAGATAACTTATCTAGAAAGTATCTCTATACATGGTTTCTAAGTGCTACAACTATGTTAATATCTCATGTATATATTGAATATATTATCATGTTAATATAGTTATTATTATACTGAGTCTCTTTCATTATGACTTCAAGTATTTACACTTGATAGTTATAATCTACAAGTTTCAGAAATCACCAAGAAGGTTGATATTCTCAGAAAGCAAAGTTTCTGAGAAACTTTACTTTCTCAGAAGGTCTCTCCGCTGCGACTCAGAAGGATACCCTTCTGAGAAGTGTTTTTGAAAGAAAGAGTTTTAGAAGAGTATTTTGAAAATTTAAGCACGATTCAACCCCCCTTCTCGTGCTAACACACACCTTCAATCTGAACCTTCCTACTGACTAAAATGAAAGAATTGACCAAAGTAAGACCTAATATAGGCTTATTACATTATCCTTTGTTATCTAAACCTTCCTAATGACTAAAATGGAGTCATTGACCGAAGTAAGACCAAATGAAGCTAAATACATTCAATTAGGACCAAAATAGGCTCGTTACATCTTCCTTTGGTTATCTAAACATTCCTAGTAACTAAAATTGAAGAATTGACCAAAGTAAGACCTAATGAAGCTCAATACACTCAATTAGAACCAAAATAGGCTCATTACATCATCCTTTTGTTATCTAAACCTTCCTAATGACTAAAATGGAGTCATTGACCAAAGTAAGACAAAATGAAGCTCAATACATTCAATTAGGACAAAAATAGGCTCATTACATCATCCTTTGGTTATCTTAACCTTCCTAGTAACTAAAATGGAAGAATTGACCAAAGTAAGACCTAATGAAGCTCAATACACTCAATTAGGACCAAAATAGGGTCATTACATCATCTTTGGTTATCTAAACCTTCCTAATGACCAAAATGGAGACATTGACCAAAGTAAGACAAAATGAAGCTCAATACATTCAATTAGGACCAAAATAGGCTCATTACATCATCCTTTGGTTATCTAAACCTTCCTAGTAACTAAAATGGAAGAATTGACCAAAGTAAGACCTAATGAAGCTCAATACACTCAATCAGGACCAAAATAGGCTCATTCCATCATCCTTTGGTTATCTAAACCTTCCTAGTGACTCAAAAGAAAGAATTGACCAAAGTAAGACCTAATGAAGCTCAATACACTCAATTAGGACCAAAATAGGGTCATTACATTTTCCTTTGGTTATTTAAACCTTCCTAGTGGCTAAAATGGATTCATGGACCAAAGTAAGACCCAATGAAGCTCAATACACTCAATTAGAACCAAAATAGGCTTATTACATCATCCTTTGGTTAATTAAACCTTCCTAGTGACTAAAATAGATTCATGGACCAAAGTAAAACCAAATGAAGCTCAATACACTCAATTAGGACCAAAATAGGCTCATTACATCATCCTTTGGTTAACTAAACCTTCCTAGTGTCGAAAATGGAGTCATGGACCAAAGTAAGACCAAATGAAGCTCAATACACTCAATTAGGACCAAAATAGGCTCATTACATCATGCTTTGGTTATCTAAACCTTCCTAGTGACTAAAATGAAAGAATTGACCAAAGTAAGACCAAATGAAGCTCAATACACTCTATTAGGACCAAAATAGGCTCATTACATCATCCTTAGGTTATCTAAACCTTCCTAGTCGCTAAAATGGAGTCATTGACCAAAGTAAGACCCAAAGAAGCCCATTACACTCAATTAGGACCAAAATAGGCTCATTACATCATCCTTTGGTTAACTAAACCTTCCTAGTGACTAAAATGGAGTCATGGACCAAAGTAAGACCAAATGAAGCTCAATACACTCAATTAGGACCAAAATAGGCTCATTACATCATCCTTTGGTTAACTAAACCTTCCTAGTGTCGAAAATGGAGTCATGGACCAAAGTAAGACCAAATGAAGCTCAACACACTCAATTAGGACCAAAATAGGCTCATTACATCATCCTTTGGTTATCTAAACCTTCCTAGTGACTAAAATGAAAGAATTGACCAAAGTAAGACCAAATGAAGCTCAATACACTCAATTAGGACCAAAATAGGCTCATTACATCATCCTTAGGTTATCTAAACCTTCCTAGTGGCTAACATGGAGTCATTGACCAAAGTAGACCCAAAGAAGCTCATTACACTCAATTAGGACCAAAATAGGCTCATTACATCATCCTTTGGTTAACTAAACCTTCCTAGTGACTAAAATGGAGTCATGGACCAAAGTAAGATCAAATGAAGTTCAATACACTCAATTAGGACCAAAATAGGCTCATTACATCATCCTTTGGTTAACTAAACCTTCCTAGTGTCGAAAATGGAGTCATGGACCAAAGTAAGACCAAATGAAGCTCAATACACTCAATTAGGACCAAAATAGGCTCATTACATCATCCATTGGTTATCTAAACCTACCTAGTGACTAAAATTGATTCATGGACCAAAGTAAGATGAAATGAAGCTCAATACACTCAATGAGGACCAAAATAGGCTCATTACATCATACTTTGGTTATCTAAACCTTCCTAATGACCAAAATGGAGTCATTGACCAAAGTAAGACAAATGAAGCTCAATACATTCAATTAGGACCAAAATAGGCTCATTACATCATCCTTTGGTTATCTAAACCTTCCTAGTAACTAAAATGGAAGAATTGACCAAAGTAAGACCTAATGAAGCTCAATACACTCAATCAGGACCAAAATAGGCTCATTCCATCATCCTTTGGTTATCTAACCTTCCTAGTGACTCAAAAGAAAGAATTGACCAAAGTAAGACCTAATGAAGCTCAATACACTCAATTAGGACCAAAATAGGGTCATTACATTTCCTTTGGTTATTTAAACCTTCCTAGTGGCTAAAATGGATTCATGGACCAAAGTAAGACCCAATGAAGCTCAATACACTCAATTAGAACCAAAATAGGCTTATTACATCATCCTTTGGTTAATTAAACCTTCCTAGTGACTAAAATAGATTCATGGACCAAAGTAAAACCAAATGAAGCTCAATACACTCAATTAGGACCAAAATAGGCTCATTACATCATCCTTTGGTTAACTAAACCTTCCTAGTGTCGAAAATGGAGTCATGGACCAAAGTAAGACCAAATGAAGCTCAATACACTCAATTAGGACCAAAATAGGCTCATTACATCATGCTTTGGTTATCTAAACCTTCCTAGTGACTAAAATGAAAGAATTGACCAAAGTAAGACCAAATGAAGCTCAATACACTCTATTAGGACCAAAATAGGCTCATTACATCATCCTTAGGTTATCTAAACCTTCCTAGTCGCTAAAATGGAGTCATTGACCAAAGTAAGACCCAAAGAAGCTCATTACACTCAATTAGGACCAAAATAGGCTCATTACATCATCCTTTGGTTAACTAAACCTTCCTAGTGACTAAAATGGAGTCATGGACCAAAGTAAGACCAAATGAAGCTCAATACACTCAATTAGGACCAAAATAGGCTCATTACATCATCCTTTGGTTAACTAAACCTTCCTAGTGTCGAAAATGGAGTCATGGACCAAAGTAAGACCAAATGAAGCTCAACACACTCAATTAGGACCAAAAAGGCTCATTACATCATCCTTTGGTTATCTAAACCTTCCTAGTGACTAAAATGAAAGAATTGACCAAAGTAAGACCAAATGAAGCTCAATACACTCAATTAGGACCAAAATAGGCTCATTACATCATCCTTAGGTTATCTAAACCTTCCTAGTGGCTAAAATGGAGTCATTGACCAAAGTAAGACCCAAAGAAGCTCATTACACTCAATTAGGACCAAAATAGGCTCATTACATCATCCTTTGGTTAACTAAACCTTCCTAGTGACTAAAATGGAGTCATGGACCAAAGTAAGATCAAATGAAGCTCAATACACTCAATTAGGACCAAAATAGGCTCATTACATCATCCTTTGGTTAACTAAACCTTCCTAGTGTCGAAAATGGAGTCATGGACCAAAGTAAGACCAAATGAAGCTCAATACACTCAATTAGGACCAAAATAGGCTCATTACATCATCCATTGGTTATCTAAACCTACCTAGTGACTAAAATTGATTCATGGACCAAAGTAAGATGAAATGAAGCTCAATACACTCAATGAGGACCAAAATAGGCTCATTACATCATCCTTTGGTTATCTAAACCTTCCTAGTAACTAAAATGGAAGAATTGACCAAAAATAAGACCTAATGAAGCTCAATACACTTAATTAGGACCAAAATAGGCTCATTACATCATCCTTTGGTTATCTAAACCTTCCTAATGACCAAAAAGACATTGACCAAAGTAAGACAAAATGAAGCTCAATACATTCAATTAGGACCAAAATAGGCTCATTACATCATCCTTTGGTTATCTAAACCTTCCTAGTAACTAAAATGGAAGAATTGACCAAAGTAAGACCTAATGAAGCTCAATACACTCAATCAGGACCAAAATAGGCTCATTCCATCATCCTTTGGTTATCTAAACCTTCCTAGTGACAAAAGAAAGAATTGACCAAAGTAAGACCTAATGAAGCTCAATACACTCAATTAGGACCAAAATAGGGTCATTACATTTTCCTTTGGTTATTTAAACCTTCCTAGTGGCTAAAATGAGTCATGGACCAAAGTAAGACCCAATGAAGCTCAATACACTCAATTAGAACCAAAATAGGCTTATTACATCATCCTTTGGTTAATTAAACCTTCCTAGTGACTAAAATAGATTCATGGACCAAAGTAAAACCAAATGAAGCTCAATACACTCAATTAGGACCAAAATAGCTCATTACATCATCCTTTGGTTAACTAAACCTTCCTAGTGTCGAAGATGGAGTCATGGACCAAAGTAAGACCAAATGAAGCTCAATACACTCAATTAGGACCAAAATAGGCTCATTACATCATGCTTTGGTTATCTAAACCTTCCTAGTGACTAAAATGAAAGAATTGACCAAAGTAAGACCAAATGAAGCTCAATACACTCTATTAGGACCAAAATAGGCTCATTACATCATCCTTAGGTTATCTAAACCTTCCTAGTGCTAAAATGGAGTCATTGACCAAAGTAAGACCCAAAGAAGCTCATTACACTCAATTAGGACCAAAATAGGCTCATTACATCATCCTTTGGTTAACTAAACCTTCCTAGTGACTAAAATGGAGTCATGGACCAAAGTAAGACCAAATGAAGCTCAATACACTCAATTAGGACCAAAATAGGCTCATTACATCATCCTTTGGTTAACTAAACCTTCCTAGTGTCGAAAATGGAGTCATGACCAAAGTAAGACCAAATGAAGCTCAATACACTCAATTAGGACCAAAATAGGCTCATTACATCATCCATTGGTTATCTAAACCTACCTAGTGACTAAAATTGATTCATGGACCAAAGTAAGAAATGAAGCTCAATACACTCAATAGGACCAAAATAGGCTCATTACATCATCCTTTGGTTATCTAAACCTTCCTAGTAACTAAAATGGAAGAATTGACCAAAATAAGACCTAATGAAGCTCAATACACTCAATTAGGATCAAAATAGGCTCATTACATCATCCTTTGTTATCTAAACCTTCCTAATGACCAAAATGGAGTCATTGACCAAAGTAAGACAAAATGAAGCTCAATACATTCAATTAGGACCAAAAAGGCTCATTACATCATCCTTGGTTATCTAAACCTTCCTAGTAACTAAAATGGAAGAATTGACCAAAGTAAGACCTAATGAAGCTCAATACACTCAATCAGGAACAAAAATAGGCTCATTTCATCATCCTTTAGTTATCTAAACCTTCCTAGTGACTAAAATGAAAGAATTGACCAAAGTAAGACCTAACGAAGCTCAATACACTCTATTAGGACCAAAATAGGCTCATTACATCATCCTTTGGTTATCTAAACCTTCCTAGTGGCTAAAATGGAGTCATGGACCAAAGTAAGACCAAATGAAGCTCAATACACTCAATTAGGACCAAAATAGGCTCATTACATCATCCTTTGGTTAACTAAACCTTCCTAGTGTCGAAAATGGAGTCATGGACCAAAGTAAGACCAAATGAAGCTCAACACACTCAATTAGGACCAAAATAGGCTCATTACATCATCCTTTGGTTATCTAAACCTTCCTAGTGACTAAAATGAAAGAATTGACCAAAGTAAGACCAAATGAAGCTCAATACACTAAATTAGGACCAAAATAGGCTCATTACATCATCCTTAGGTTATCTAAACCTTCCTAGTGGCTAAATGGAGTCATTGACCAAAGTAAGACCCAAAGAAGCTCATTACACTCAATTAGGACCAAAATAGGCTCATTACATCATCCTTTGGTTAACTAAACCTTCCTAGTGACTAAAATGGAGTCATGGACCAAAGTAAGATCAAATGAAGCTCAATACACTCAATTAGGACCAAAATAGGCTCATTACATCATCCTTTGGTTAACTAAACCTTCCTAGTGTCGAAAATGGAGTCATGGACCAAAGTAAGACCAAATGAAGCTCAATACACTCAATTAGGACCAAAATAGGCTCATTACATCATCCTTTGGTTATCTAAACCTCCTAGTGACTAAAATGATTCATGACCAAAGTAAGATGAAATGAAGCTCAATACACTCAATTAGGACCAAAATAGGCTCATTACATCATCCTTTGGTTATCTAAACCTTCCTAGTAACTAAAATGGAAGATTGACCAAAATAAGACCTAATGAAGCTCAATACACTCAATTAGGACCAAAATAGGCTCATTACATCATCCTTTGGTTATCTAAACCTTCCTAATGACCAAAATGGAGTCATTGACCAAAGTAAGACAAAATGAAGCTCAATACATTCAATTAGGACCAAAATAGGCTCATTACATCATCCTTTGGTTATCTAAACCTTCCTAGTAACTAAAATGGAAGAATTGACCAAAGTAAGACCTAATGAAGCTCAATACACTCAATCAGGAACAAAATAGGCTCATTTCATCATCCTTTAGTTATCTAAACCTTCCTAGTGACTAAAATGAAAGAATTGACCAAAGTAAGACCTAACGAAGCTCAATACACTCTATTAGGACCAAAATAGGCTCATTACATCATCCTTTGGTTATCTAAACCTTCCTAGTGGCTAAAATGGAGTCATTGACCAAAGTAAGACCTAATGATGCTCAATACACTAAATTAAGACCAGAATATGCTCATTACATCATCCTTTGGTTATCTTAACCTTCCTAGTGACTAAAATGAAAGAATTGACCAAAGTAAGACCTAATATAGGCTTATTACATTATCCTTTGTTATCTAAACCTTCCTAATGACTAAAATGGAGTCATTGACCAAAGTAAGACCAAATGAAGCTAAATACATTGAATTAGGACCAAAATAGGCTCATTACATCATCCTTTGGTTATCTAAACCTTCCTAGTAACTAAATGGAAGAATTGACCAAAGTAAGACCTAATGAAGCTCAATACACTCAATCAGGACGAAAATAGCTCATTCCATCATCCTTTGGTTATCTAAACCTTCCTAGTGACTAAAAAGAAAAAATTGACCAAAGTAAGACCTAATGAAGCTCAATACACTCAATTAGGACCAAAATAGGCTCATTACATCTTCCTTGGTTATCTAAACCTTCCTAGTGGCTAAAATAGATTCATGACCAAAGTAAGACCAAATGAAGCTCAATACACTCAATTAGGACCAAAATAGGCTTATTACATCATCTTTGGTTAACTAAACCTTCCTAGTGACTAAAATATATTCATGGACCAATGTAAGACCTAATGAAGCTCAATACACTCAATTAGGACCAAAATAGGCTCATTACATCATCCTTTGGTTAACTAAACTTTCCTAATGACTAAAATGGAGTCATTGACCAAAGTAAGACCAAATGAAGCTCAACTCACTCAATTAGGACCAAAATAGGCTTATTACATCATCCTTCGGTTAACTAAACCTTCCTAGTGACTAAAATAGATTCATGACCAAAGTAAGACCTAATGAAGCTCAATACAATCAATTAGGACCAAAATAGGCTCATTACATCATCCTTTGGTTATCTAAACCTTCCTAATGACTAAAATGGAGTCATTGACCAAAGTAAGACCAAATGAAGCTCAATTCACTCAATTAAGGCCAAAATAGGCTCATTACATCATCCTTTGGTTATCTAAACCTTCCTAGTGGCTAAAATGGAGTCATGACCAAAGTAAGACCTAAAGAAGCTCAATACACTCAATTAGGACCAAAATAGGCTTATTACATCATCCTTTGGTTAACTAAACCTTCCTAGTGACTAAAATGGATTCATGGGCCAAAGTAAGACCTAATGAAGTCAATACACTCAATTAGGACCAAAATAGGCGCATTACATCATCCTTTGGTTAATCTACAACATCCTAGTGACAAAATGGGAATTGACCAAAGTAAGACCAAATGAAGCTCAATACACTCAATAAGGACCAAAATAGGCTCATTACATCATCCTTTGGTTATCTACAACATCCTAGTGACTAAAATGGAAGAATTGACCAAAGTAAGACCAATGAAGCTCAATACACAATTAGGACCAAAATTGATTACATCATCCTTTGGTAATCTACAACATCCTAGTGACTAAATGAAAAATTGACCAAAGTAAGACCAAATGAAGCTCAATACACTCAATTAGGACCAAAAGGCTCATTACATCATCCTTTGGTTCTACAACATCCTTGTGACTAAAATGGAGCCATTGACCAAAGTAAGACCAAATGAAGCTCAATACACTCAATTAGGACCAAAATAGGCTCATTACATCATCCTTTGGTTATCTACAATATCCTTGTGACTAAAATGGAGCCATTGACTAAAGTAAGACCAATGAAGCTCAATACAATCAATAAAGACCAAAATAGGCTCATTACATCATCCTTTGGTTATCTACAACATCCTGTGACTAAAATGGAGATTGACCAAAGTAAGACCAATGAAGCTCAATACACTCAATTAGGACAAAATAGGCTCATTACATCATCCTTGTTATCTACAACATCCTAGTGACTAAAATGGAAGAATTCACCAAAGTAAGACCAAATGAAGCTCAATACACTCAATTAGGACCAAAAGGCTCATTACATCATCTTTGGTTATCTACAACATCAGTGACTAAAATGGAGCCATTGACCAAAGTAAGACCAAATGAAGCTCAATACACTCAATTAGACCAAATAGGCTCATTACATCATCCTTTGGTTATCTACAACATCCTTGTGACTAAAATGGAGCCATTGACCAAAGTAAGACCAAATGAAGCTCAATACACTCAATAGGACCAAAATAGGCTCATTATATCATCCTTTGGTTATCTACAAATCCTACTAAATGGAGATTGAAAAGTAAGACCAAATGAAGCTCATTACACTCAATAAGACCAAAAGAGGCTCATTACATCATCCTTTGGTTATCTACAACATCCTTGTGACTAAAATGGAGCCATTGACCAAAGTAAGACCAAATGAAGCTCAATACACTCAATTAGGACCAAAATAGGCTCATTACATCATCCTTTGTAATCTATTACATCCTAGTGACTAAAATGGAAGAATTGACCAAAGTAAGACCAAATGAAGCTCAATACACTCAATTAGGACCAAAATAGGCGCATTACATCATCCTTTGGTAATCTACAACATCCTAGTGACAAAAATGGAAGAATTGACCAAAGTAAGATCAAATGAAGCTCAATACACTCAATAGGACAAAAATAGGCTCATTACATCATCCTTTGGTTATCTACAACATCCTAGTGACTAAAATGGAAGAATTGACCAAAGTAAGACCAAATGAAGCTCAATACACTGAATTAGGACAAAAATTGGCCCATTACATCATCCTTTGGTAATCTACAACATCCTAGTGACTAAAATGGAAGAATTGACCAAAGTAAGATCAAATGAAGCTCAATACACTCATAAGGACCAAAATAGGCTCATTACATAATCCTTTGGTTATCTACACCATCCTAGTGACTTAAATGGAAAAATTGACCAAAGTAAGACCAAATGAAGCTCAATACACTCAATTAGGACCAAAAAGGCTCATTACATCATCCTTTGGTTATCTACAACATCCTTGTGACTAAAATGGAGCATTGACAAAGTAAGACAAATGAAGCTCAATACACTCAATTAGGACCAAAGGCTCATTACATCATCCTTTGGTAATCTATTACATCCTAGTGACTAAAATGGAAGAATTGACCAAAGTAAGACCAAATGAAGCTCAATACACTCAATTAGGACAAAAATAGGCGCATTACATCATCCTTTGGTAATCTACAACATCCTAGTGACAAAAATGGAAGAATTGACCAAAGTAAGATCAAATGAAGCTCAATACACTCAATAAGGACAAAAATAGGCTCATTACATCATCCTTTGGTTATCTACATCCTAGTGACTTAAATGGAAAATTGACCAAAGTAAGACCAAATGAAGCTCAATACACTCAATTAGGACCAAAAAAGGCTCATTACATC
>RYYW01000726.1:0-18340 GCA_013621005.1 Aeschynomene evenia | reverse complement strand
CTCTCTATCTCTTCTCATTTTTCTCAAACTTAAACTTTTCTTCCTAATGGCCACCTCTGGAGAGATTAAGGGCTTAATGAGAAACAACCTTAATGAAGTCTCCGAAGATATTCTCTACGACAATGAGGAGATGCAGTCCCTATTCCACAGAGACTTATCTTCCAAGAAATCTTGCTATGGGAAGGGTACTACCTCTCAATGTATACAATCAAGTGGATGAGCTTCAACTCACCTTCCTCAAGCAACCTGGATGGCCAGCCATGATGAGCTCAGAGGACGTATGTTACCCAAATGTGGTGAGAGCATTCTATTCGCAAATAGAAAGGTTCACCAACAAAGGGGTAAAAAGCACGATTGCTGATCAGCAAATCCGCTTCTCCTCCTCTGACATCAACAAAGTTTTCAAGACCTTGAATGGTGGTGCTGTCATCGCCGACGATCCAGAATGGGTCAAGGAGGTAGATGACTCAGAAGAAGAAGTGGTGACACTTCTTACTGGTAGCAACAATCTACCACTCAAGGGCGTAAAAGTGCCTCATCTTACGCAAGAGGCCAGAATCATCTTCTCAGTCGTTCAACATACCCTTCTCCCTCGGATTGGAGACATGGGGAACGTTACCACCATGGATGCATGCCTACTGTACCACCTGCTGAAGAAGGAAAGAGTAGATTTTGGAAGGATGGTGCTCAACTACATGATGCACCAAGCTCATCCTAAGAGGGCTCTCACAAGTCTACCTTACGGAAGCCTTCTGACCAGAATCCTCGACCATTTCTCCTTCCCACTTGAGGACTACGAGTATGTCTTCAACCACAACAATTTCACCATGGTCACCTTCAACAACATCAAGAAGAAGAAGGTACCAGAGACGGGGGCACCTAAGAAGAAGGAGGAAGCAAAGACTTACAAGGGAGCTGCTAGCACCAAACAGCCCTCTAAGGCTGAGAAAGAAAGGAAAAGGCTTCTGACCCCTCAGAAGGAAGAAAGAAGCAGCCAAAGGTGACTCACCCCTCTCCAACAAGGGTGACAAGGAGTATGGCTTCTGAGGAAGCTCAGAAGACTCCTCAGAAAGAACCTGAGGGTGTTGAGGCTGCTGAAGACTCAGAAGAAACAACGTCTGAGCAACCCATGACCAGAAAGAGGAAAGCACCTCCAACTCTCCAAGTCCCAGACGTGCCACCAGAAGGGAAAAAGAAACGTGGTCGTTTGGTAAAAGCTTACTCTAACACTCCACCTTCCTTTCTTAAATCTTCTACTTCAATTCCTGTTTCTGATTCTGTTGCTGGTTTTAAACCCACCAAATTTAAAACTAAACTCCTGCATTCCTTGAATTATCAGGGAAAGTCTCACAAAGGAGTGGGGATAAAAACCACTAAGAAACAGAGCCCGCCGAAGTCGACGGGTAAAGAAATTGTAGCAGTTGCTGCTACTGCTGCCACCACCGCTACTGCTGCTGCTGTTGAAGAAGAAGCAGAAGCTTCTCATCACTCCTCCCCATCTGGGAATGTCTCCCCTACTAGAGAAGACATTCAGGGGCACGGAGGAAATGTTGCTGATTCCTCTTCTGAGGAAGAAGATGCGGCAAGCTTCCGCATTGAGCATCGCACTCCAGATGCTGGAAGCTCCAAGAAAGAGCCCCAGAAGAAGCCATCTGAGGTTTCTATGGTGGAACTTTCTGAAGCAACCACAACTGAGGCTGCTACTGTGAATGCTGAGTCATTGGCTCAGACAATGCTTGAGGTCCAGAAGGAACTGGATCAACCTTCTGAGACTCCAGAAGCTGCTCAGATGCAACCAGAACAACAACTACAGCATGAGGAAGCCTTACTTGAACCAACTTCTGAGGTTGGTCATATCTCTTCTGAGATCCCTTCGGAACATGAGGAAACTCATGTCTCAACACATGAAGTAGTGCCAGGGACCACTAGTACTGGGCTCAGCTCAGAGGTGGGCGCTGACGCTACCATGGCTGCCGGAGTTGCAGCAGTTGAGGCATTTGTTGCCCACAGTTCCTTAGAAGGAACTCTATCTGAGAAGGACTCTCAGAAGGAACCAGAGGTTCCTCCTCTAGATATAACAGAGGTTCCTCCTACATCCTTTGATCAACAAGGTCCCACCTTCTCGATTACGGACTCAATGATTGGTTCCGGCTTTCAGCTGGGAAGGATGGTAGTCACCCCACCCTCTGTGCAATTTCGGCCTTTCTTTGGTCGAACTGAGAAGTTGAAAGGCAGTGAAGCCCTCCATAGTCAGATCTCAACTTTCAGCCTCTCCGAAGATGCTCAGACTTCTGGTGCTATGGAGCAACCATCAGCTAGGCAACCTTCTGATCTAGACCTTGCTCTAGTTTCTGAGGACACTCAAAGGCAGCCTTCCATTGAACTTGCTGCTATTGAAGGCAAAGCTGTCCAAGAAGAAGAACTTCCTGAATATCAAACGAGGAATATTATCGATGAAGTACTTGAGGCTGAAGTCTCTCATCCCCCTTCATCTCAACCCTCATCTTCTCAACAGCCTTCCACTGCCTCTGAACTACCTCCAGAATGCGCTCCGAATGCGACTCAGAGCGAGATTCTCATGGAGATATGCCAGCTGCTACGCTACATTGCAAGAAGGCAGTAGTTCTTAGCCACCCTTTTTGATGTAACAAAGGGGGAGTAGATAAAATGATAAAAATTTTGTACATTGGCTATCGTAAACACTAGGCTAGAACTTAGGGGGAGCCAAATATTTTGTATCTCTACAAAACCATCAATGAAAAATAATTATTTTGGCATCTCATGTTTCACTTAATTTTATGCTCATTTTTTATTATTTGGCATTTCTTGATTTACTTAGCCTGGTATTTCTGAATTTCATACATATATTCATCATGAAATACACGCTATGTAATTGATAATCTCAAACAGTGATCATACATTGCATACTTTAACTGTTGATTATCACAGCCTTCTAAGAAAATAACGAAGCCTTCTCTCAGAAAGCTAAGTTAGTTTCTAAGAAAGCAAAAGTGCATTCTGAATAAGTTGTGAACTTACTCAGAAACACTTCTGAACTTAAGCAAAATTATTATCTTAAGACTTAAGTTGTTATCATCAAAAAGGGGGAGATTGTAAGCTCCAGAACCCTTCTGAGAGAATTAGGCATAATTCTCTTAGAGTAATGAAAGTTTTAATGATAACAAGGTAAGCCATAAGTATAAAAATTTTACTTAAGGTTTTGCTAATATGTGCGCTAAGTGTCTCAGAAAGCTTTAAATTACTGCAATACCATGAGCAAAGACCAAGACAAAACATCAAGTAACCTCGAGATCAATTGATAAAATCATAGCGCCAAAGATATCAGAAAGGATGTCTCAGAAGCGCAGAAGGTGAAAACATGTTTCTGAGAAAAGAACACTGTCGCCTCAGAAGACCTTGCGACTTGTAGTTCTCAGAAGGGTCTTCCCTCAGAAGGTTCGCCTCAGAAGTCCGTACAACTCTCAGAAAGTTGGACTCAGAAGCAACCAAGTGTCTGGACTCAAGGGATCGCAAGCAATCTCAGAAAGCTCACTACAACTAGCCAGGGAAGTGGGAACACGCGCACTGTGCAGTTCTGAAAAGTTCCTCATTTCGCGCTGACTGTAGCAGGGAGCCGTTCTGAAAAGGACACAACCACATAAGCAAAGTGAAAGCTTCTAATTTCGCGGCTCTTTGATGCCTATATATATGAGTTCAATTCCAGAGCAATGTGGCGAAACTCTTGCGCTAAAACTCTTGATTAAACGTGCCAAAACTCTGTTGAATTGAAAATCATTTTTGCGAAAACTTAGAACTTTCTCAGAAAGACAATTTTTACGAAATTGTTTTTCTAACTTTGCAAAATCTTCTAGTTCTGAATTGGTGTAAATTCTTACATTTGTAAGTTAAATCTAGAAGTCTACTAAGAGTAAAATTAAGTTTATAACTTAATCTTAGTAGTTGGTTTTCGAATCAAAAACAACTTTCCGAAAAACGCAGTCCTTCGTTGTTTGAAGGCAGTTTTAAGTCCTCTGGTGTTTGAGGCAAAGTTCAAAGTCCTTAATTTTTTAAGGCAAGGAAGTCCTTTAGATTTTAAGGCAAAGAAGTCCTCTAGTGTTGGAGGCAAGGAAGTCCTCTAGTGTGAGGCAAGGAAATCCACTTCGGATTGTGAAGTGGTGGAAGTCCTTTACTTGGTAAAGGCAGTGTTGTCTGGGAAGGCACATTAAGAAGAATATCTAAGAACTCTCAACTGAAGGTTGAGGACTGGAGTAGGTTGGTTATAACCGAACCAGTATAAAATTCTTTGTGTTAAGCTTTTCTCCCTTGCTCTGAACTTGCATAACTCTTTGAGAAAAACTCTACCACGATTCTAATTAAGAGGTCTCGTGAAAACCTTATTGATCAAAATCAGAAAGCTTTTAAGAAATTCTAACTCTAAGTCATTTTCTTAAAATTCCTCAGAAAGGAACTTTCTCAGAAAGACTAAGTTCTCAGAAACTTAATCTTCTCAGAAAGCAATTTCCGCTGCAAACTCTTAAATCAACCTTCTGAGTAAAAACAGCTTTCTAAGTAAAAGTTTTAAGAAGTAATTTTTTAAAACTTGCACGATTCAACCCCCTTCTCGTGCACACATACACTTTCAGTATCAGCACCTAAGGCGGCAGAAGCGCGGGCGGAACGAGGTGGTGGAGCTCTAGTCGATCTCACCGTCAATGGAGTCACACTCTTTGGATCTGATCTGATTCAACTTTCTTTTTTCCTTTGTGGCGGTTTTCGATGAGTTCAATTTTTTCCAGTTTTTCGTTCTTTAATTTCAGATCTGTAAGTTCCCCCCAAGCTTCAGATCGACGCTTTGCCTTTAATTTTTTCTTCAGATTTGGTTTGACGTGTTTCAATCTACTTCAGATCTTGTTCGGTATGCTTCGTCTTCTCCAGTGATTTCCAGTTCTTCGGGGATGGTCTCTTCTTCTAGCATGTCTTCGCCGAGCTAACCACCGACAATGGCTTTGCCGACACGGTTGAGACGGAGCTGGCAGGCGGCGATGCTGAGGTGATAGTGGTCGGAGATAGCGGTGGCGGTGGTGGTAGCGGCATGGCGGGAAGAGTGAAGGGACCGTGGTTGACATAGGAAGACGTGGTTTTGAGCCGATTGGTGGCGAAGTGCGGAGTTCCAGGTCGGTCCGGTAAGTCGTGCTGGCTATGGCGGTGTAACCAGCTGGACCCTTGCGTCAAATGGAAGCCGTTCACTAGTAACCTATCTCCATCGATGCTTCTAGAATTAGGTTTGGCGGTTATAACTTTACTTGAGTCTTTTCTTTTTGCTAAATTGATATGGATAAATTGGTACACTTGAGTGTATGCAATAGATTTATTAAAGAATGAAGTGTTCTCGATAGTTCCAATTTTTGCTGCAATTGATTTATTAAAGAATGAAATTTTGCTGCAAAAATTTTTGCAGAAAAATTCACAGCAAATTAGCTGCGGATTTCACCTCTTCAAGGCCACTTGTTTTGCTGCGAATTTTTTAAATTAGTTGTGAAAATAAATTCGCAGCTAAAACTATCAATGAATGTTTTAGCTGCGAATTTATTTTCGCAGCTAAATCCACAGGAAAAGCTGTTAGCTGTAAATTTTCACGAAAAATTCACAGAAAAACCCGCAGGAAACAGACTTTTTTCTTATAGTGACATAATTTACCTTTGTTGCGCACGCTACAGCAGGTAGAGTCATTTCACGCTTCACACCATCTATCTCAATCATTCTCCGTAAATCTTCCTAGAGCATAACCGTTAAGCAAGGTCTTTTACTTTCAACTTATGATTCTTATATCTTTATGATTTTTATTTAATATTTTCTGAATATACAACCTACTAAATGAGATACTAATTATGGTCACAAGATTTGTAGACCACAACTTGACATACTTACTTACTTTAAAGTCTACACCATTGTCCTATTCACATTGGATCATCATTGATCTTAATTTACATTATAGACAAAACCTTCATTTCCATGTTAGCAAGAACCAAAAGAAAAAATAAATTTGCAAATGAATATTGATTGGTTGCCAAGTACCTAGTGCAAAAACAGAAGTGATTATCATAAATGTTAAGTTTAATTAAACATCATGCTCCAACTATATAAATTTGCAAAATTACTTTCATTCGTCTCAGTTTTTATTCCAACAACAAAATATCATCGAAAAATAAAAATAAAGTTGAAAATGAGTACATTATACTCAATCAATAATGTCTCATTCACCAGAAAGTCAACACACAACTTCTGTGTTATTATAAAAATACAGGACAAAATAGAAGAGCAGTACACAACTAGCACTTAACACAGATATGTTTTTGAATGAAATTGTTGCGCTTGCTAGATGATAACGGGATCCAAAAGAAGAGTGGCAACGTAACCTCTAAGCAGTTCTCCATTTGTGCCTCTATCCTCAAAGTTGGCGTACATAAGCTCAATTGTTCGTGCAAAATTTAGAATACAATCAAGCTCCTTTGGCTTTGGCACATTATCTAACATGAGACATGCTTCATTTATATCCTTCCAAAGGTCTTCAGTTTCCTTGTGGATGACTTCATAGGCCTCTTCCTGTGAAATTCCATATTGCTTCATGCAACATTCTACTGCCGAAGCAACATGATCCCTTTGTTGCTCGAACTATGAATTATAATGACAATAAAAATATTCACACAAAAAGTGGTCTTTTAGATCAATTTGTTTGAATAATAGTTTTATCTAACAAAAAAATCAAAATCAATTTATGAATGGACCATAAAAACAAAACAAAGATTAGATGTATGTACCTCATGAGTGCTCAAGTCATCTTTGAGTCTTCCAAGAAGAGCTACGTCTCCTACAATTTTTGGATCGGTAACTATCCAATCAACAACTTCTTTGGTTGTGAAATCTCCCAAACCAATAAACGCTTTTATTAGCATTGAAACTGAAGTGCTTATAGCTCCATTAATCTTGTACTCATCATATGTTGGAACATGACCCTCATGCAACCATTTTGCTTCTACCATGTAAGCTTGTGCCAAGTTAGAAAACTGCAATATCATATCAACAAGACAAAACATTAATAAATTAAGTTTACTTATTAAGTGGATTATTACATAATACATATACACATATATAAGGAATTGAGGTCTACATACATTTTGTTTAACATGTTGCAACAAGATGTCTGATTTTTCACTCTCTGAAATCACCAATTTCATTTCATCCCATAGTTCCTCTATTCCATTAAATACCACTTTTATGCACTCCGGAAGAGATTTAATCAAACTAATATCCCATCTGAAAATTCAAAAAAAGGAAAAAAGTTATATATATTGACTAATAAAAGTAATAAAAACTGAAAATTAAAAGTAGGCATGATTTGAAGTACAAGAAATAATATAATATAAATGTCTAGAATTATTAATCTCTTCAAGCAGAAGTAATACCAAATTGTTGGGGTTGAGTAATGTTTTTTTCTCCCTTAAAGTCAAAATTACCTCTTGATTGCCTCTGTGAGAAGTTCAAGTTCTTCAAATGTGGCAAAAGCATCGTAAGTGTCATCGAGGGCAGTAACCATTGTCACCAATTTGCCTACGATCCTTCTGGAAGTGCTATATTTAGGCTCATTGGACATGTGAAATGACCAAAGGTATGACTCAACCACTCTATCTCTTGTGTAAGGAACCTTTGTCACAAAGTTCAATTTTTTCCACCACCTGAAATATATAATCATTGTATTATTGATCGATTGGAATGTAGTTAAATTGACATGTTGCTATTCTAAATGTAGATCAAAACCATTTTACCCAAAGAAATGAAAAATTATTGTTTAGTGGTTCGGTATGATTTTAATTTTTTATTTATACATTTAAACCTTAATTACTAAAATAACATGCACTCCCACACACACACACACATATATATATATATATATATATATATATATATATTTCAAATTAATTTTAAATTGTAAACATTTTGAAAACAATAAAAATTAAAATATTTATTTTGGCCATTGAGTTATACATATATAGCTAATTGAAATCTAATACACATGAATTAAAATATAATATAAAAACCAAAAATCCCATTAGACAGTTATATCGAATTGTACTTTTGGATTTTATAAACTAATTTTATATCACGACAAGTATATATATGATACTTACTTGGAATTACTACCAACTTCTTTTTGATGTAGTCTCTGTAGCATGTTGAAATCTAATTTTGCAAAAGTGAGAAGTGTTTCGTCATGGGAAGGATCTTCCTCGTAGAAAGCCATATAACGTTTTGCTTGAAGTCCTGGAACTTCTTTATGAAGAGGTTGCCTTAATAAGCTTTGGTTGATTTGAGCAGCAAAAGAGGGGCTCAATTGATTTACCACAGACTTTAGATTAACATATGTGAAATCAAGTGCTTCATCAAGTATGTCTTCCCCATGAATCCTCAACTGTGAGGCTTCATACAAGCTCCACATTCCTTGAATATCTTGGACAATTATGTCATTGAACTTTCCATTGTTATTCTTGAATTTTTTGAATATATCTGTTGTCATTCGCCCACAAGTATTAATTAAATACAAAATATATATAAATTAGCTAGCATTACATACACCATGCAAAATAGTTGAAGTTGTACACATAAATTATACCTGATGAAATGTGGAATCCATTTTTCCTAAGCAAACGAAAGAGTAGTGCAAGAGAGTGAAGGCCACCACCTTCCTCATCAGTGGTGAGGTTGAGGTTATTGTTGGTAAAAGCATAGTGAACTTGTTCTAATGCTTCGTTTATTTCATTTTTAAAATGGTAAGATATACCCAAACGTTGGATTGAGTCGATGAAATTTAGCTTTTGTGAGATATTATCATTGGTTGAATAAGATAGAAACATCTTCTTCACTTCTTCTTTATATGCTTGCATTTGTCGTTCCATAACACTGTCATTGACTTCCTGAAAATATTTCATATAATTAATTAATTAACTAATGAGACACTTAATTATACATAGAAGTCAAATGAGAAAAATAATAAAAGCATATATATATATATATATATATATATATATATATATAAAGGATACCAAAAAATCAGTTACTATATGCAATAATCAAAATTTTTAAACTATTAATCTAACTTTTAAAATATTATTGAATTAATGTATAATATTAAAAGTTAGATTAATAAATTTAAAAAATTAAATTATTACTACGAAGACAGAAGATAACTGATTTTATGGTGTACAAGAACGATTTCTGGTATGTACTAGATGTATAATATATATACCATTGAGTCAGAATGGTAGTGGAGAAAAACATCGCCCCAGATGCTAGGACCGAAATTTGCACTAGGGCGCTTGATGATATTGTCGGATGCTGGGGTTGAAGAAATAACTGCTGTAGCTGGAGACATGATTGGTCTTCAATTGATAGATCGGGTTTTTGAGAAGAGATAGATATAATAATATGTTCGTTTGTTGTGATGGGGATGAGCTAGCTAGCTTTGATCTCTTCTATATTTATACCTTAGTCTCTATCTTCTCCTCTATTAATTAAAATAATACCAAAAATGAATAAATAAATAAACAGCACACAAAGCCATACTCTAAAATAGTACTCGTGATTTACATTCCGAGTATTGCAGCCTCCTAACGTGGACCTCATGTAGAATAGAGATCAGCCATACTACTCTACGTATTATTATTTTTTAAATAGAAGCTTAGCTTAATGATTTATATTTATATATCTTTGATTAGACACGCCTGTTTATGACTCTATATATAATTTATATTTCTTGATCAATGTTTAAAGTTTAGTACTGTTAACAAGTATTGTTAATTTCTTTTTGTTAATAGCATTTAATTTATAAACCAATAATGTTTGTTGTATAACAGAAATACATCTAACTAGTATTCGATGTTATACATCATAGATAATGCGGGTCATATGTATAACACGTTACCTACGACACAATTATACGTATGATATATAACACACGTTGCATATTTCTGATGACTAAAATTGTTATCACTTAGTAATTATTACACTAATAATTACTCCAATTAGTAATTAGTCACGTAGAGTCTGCCGCACACTTGAATGCAACACTTGTGTACCTTCATGCATGGTTCTCACTTGCCATTATTTAATCAGCAACATGTACAAATTGTAATATTGGTTATATATTTATTTTTATATGAAAATTAAATATTATAAATATTTAGTAGAAATTAAAGGTGGTATATGCCCTAGAGGGCCAATCATAGTTGCATTTTTTATTATGATATTATGACATTTTATTTTATATATTTATATATATATATATATGTGAGGCATTGTTTTCTTTAATTGCTTATTTATTTTAATAAACATTATGATGTCCTTAGAATGAAATAAAGATTAGGTACATAACCTAATAGTGAGACTTCATTCTTAAATGTCCCTAGTCAAGTATTACCGTAAACAACATGACAATAGTAATACGTTGAGACTAGTATGTATATGGACTGATAACCTTTTCTCACATGTTATGGATATGTGATATCAAGTCTTCAAATAGGTATATATGGTGATATATACTGGACTGACCCGCCATGAGAACACCACATGGATAGTAAGAATGTCATAGGTGATTCTCATAGTGATGATGGTACATGTAGTCCTTTGACTTGAAGTTACTGCGACCCGCTGTATGAGGAGTCGTGTGCTTTGATACCGTCAAACGTTATCCGTAACAGGGTAATTATAAAATCGGTCATTAGGCATATCACGAATCATGTGGGCGGTGCGAGTAACGTAGATAGAATTTGTCTCTCTCACATTACGAGAGATATATCCGTGGGCCCCTTGATGAGTAGGACTGGGTAAATGCATGGCCATGCTGAAATGAATTAATGTGTGATATTAATGTCGTTTATTTTATCTGTCTACTCGGAGATCAAGAAACTAATGATTTAACTATACAAGATGACTAATTTCATGCTTGTGTTAAATCTGGATATTTGGACAAAGGGACTGAAATGTACGGTAACGTCAATCACGGAAAAGTTATGTCAAACCGTTGACTTTCTTATAACTTGGGTAGCAGTGATGTGTTGCTAGATACCGCTCACTGTTTATATTATTTAAATGAGATTTAATAATATTGCCAACGTTGTAAGAACCTATAGGGTCGCACACTAAAGCAGTTTTTATATTGATGCTAAATTAGAATAAATTAGTGTGACTAATTTAATTGGGCTTCATGAGATGGACCTAATAAAATAAAAGATTAAATTAGTGTGACTAATTTAATTGGGCTTTCATAAGATGAGCCTAATAAGGATTAAGAGAAGTTAGTGTGTCTAATTGGGCTTCCATGAGATGGGCCCAACAAGGCTTAGGTTTAGGTTAAGTGTTGACTATAAGTAACACACCTAAGGAGCCTTTTGTGTTGGTTGTTGACTTCATACACTTTAGCCTTCCTCTCTAGAAATCCTTATTTCTCTGTTTCTCGCTACTAGCATAGTGAGTTTCAGAAAAGCATCAAGGTGAGTGTTTGACACTCACAACTACTGTGTGGATATCTCTAGGCCGTTGCTACACTTGCAACGGAAGAGTTTGACATAGCTCTTTGTGAAGATTCAAGAATTCAAGAATTGAAGAGTTCAAGATTTGAAGCCTTCAAGAATCGAAGAGTTCAAGAATTCAAGATTTCAAGAGTTGAAGAATTCAAGAACAAGAACTTTTGAAGAACTCAAGAACAAGTGTTGTTCGCAAATTGTATTGCGATAACGCTTCAACAGGTAATTCATAGATCAATCATGTTCATTCACATGGGTCCTTGGGTGGGAATTGCATAAAAATTTTTGTTTTCCGCTGCATTCTTAAATTTTTGTTTTCAATTTATAGTAGAAATTGAAAGTTATATACTTTAAAATGTGAGATTTAAATTTTTTTAGGTTGTATTATAAAATAAAGACTATAGGCTAAAAAATATTGAACTACATTAATTTTTTACATATAGTAGAAATTGCAAGCTATAAAATTTAAAATGTAAGATTTTTTTATTTTTTTGGATACACTATAAAATAAAGACTATAATCTCTAAACTATAGAATCAAATGAATTTTTTACTTACAGTACAAATTGAAGGCTATATACTTTAAAATGTGAAATTTAAAAAAAAAAATGGTTGTATTGTAAATAAAGACTATAAGCTTTAAAATATTGAATTACATGAGTATTTTACATATGGTAGAAATTGAAGACTATATACTTTAAAATATATAGGAGATTTTTTTATATTTTTTGGATACACTATAAAATAAAGACTCTAACCTTTACAATTTTGAATCACATGAATTTTTTACGTATAGTACAAATTGAAGGCTATATAATTTAAAAAGTGAGATTTCATAATTGTTTTGGTTGTTTTATAAAATAAAGACTATAGGCTTTAAAATATTGAATCACGTGAAATTTTCACATATAGTAGAAATCAAAGGGTTTATACTTTAAAATTTGAGATTTCACATTTTTTGTTGTATTATAAAATAAAGATTATGCCTTTAAAAATATTGAATCACTTGAATTTTTCACAGATTGTAGAAATTGAACGTTATATACTTTAAAAATTAAGATTTTATAATTGTTTTGGTTGTATTATAAAATAAAGACTATATTGAATTACATAAATATTTCGTATATAGTAAAAATTTAAAGCTATATACTTTAAAATTTGTGATTTCATATTTTTGTTTAAAGCTATATACTTAAAAATTTAAAGCTATAGCCTTTAAAATATTGAATCACAAGAATTATTTACTTATAGTAGAAACTAAAGGTGATTTACTTTAAAATATGAGATTTCATTTTTGTTTCGGTTGTATTATAAAATAAATATAACATTTAATATATTGAATCACATGAATTTTCATATATAGATAGGAACTGAAGGCTTTATACTTTAGAATGTGAGATTCTCACAATTTTTTTGGTTGTAGTATAAGATAAAGACTATAGACTTTAAAATATTGAATCACGTGAATTTTTTACATATAGTACAAATCGAAAGCTATATATAATTTAAAATGTGAGATTTCACATTTTTTTGGTTATATTTGAAAATAGAGACAATACACTTTAAAATATTAAATCACATGAATTTTTTTTACTTATAGTAGAAATTGAATGCTATATATATCTTAAAATGCGAGATTTCATAATTTTTTTGGTTGGATTATAAAAAAAGATTATGCCTTTAAAAATATGAATCACTTGAATTTTTCACAGATGGTAGAAATTGAACGTTATATACTTTAAAAGTTAAGATTTTATAATTGTTTTGGTTGTATTATAAAATAAGGACTATATTGATTACATAAATATTTCATATATAGTAAAAATTTGAAGCTATATACTTTAAAATTTGTGATTTCATATTTTTTGGTTGTACTATAAAATAAAGACTATAGGCTAAAAAATATTGACTTACATGAATTTTTTACATATAGTAGAAATTTAAGGTTATATTGAAAAATGTAAGATTTTAGAGATAGAGAGATATAAGGAAGAAATCCTAATTAGGGCCAATTAGAGAGAAAATAGATGTAGAGAGAATCTTAATTAAGAGCCAAAAAGGGGAAATGACATCACAATTATGATTATGCATGACTTTGCATTTGTACAATCTACCTATTTATAGTAAAATTCTACTATAACTAATGATACTATCCTAATTGGGCCCATGAGTCTATTTTACTCATTACATTACCTTTCCCTTAAAGACAACCTTGCCCTAAGGTTGTGGTAAAAATACAATGTATATCCTAATTACAACTAATAAAATGAACAATTAATCCTAAAAATAATATTCCTATTATATTTTTATACTACTGCCAAAAATAAAAACTACCACCAAGATCCCACAATCTAATTATAACTTACAAAAATTAGATTTAGTCCAAAATTTATCACTAAATCATTTCCCCTAATCAGCTCAATTCCAAAAAATAATAATAGAAAGATAGAATTATTCAAACAAACCTAATGCATCAATTTAAAATGGTTAGACCCATTTTCCTCTTCCTTACGGTTTGGGCTTGGCCCAACATAGAGATCCCACTGTAGCAGCATTGTAATACCTAGGGTAGTCTGAGTTAGTTTTAGTAAGAGATCACGGTACAACCGGGGAGATAGAACCACGTGGGTCCCACCTCCCCACCTCCCCACCCCCTTTCCCTTTTCCTTTTCTCTTTCTCCCTTCCCTCCCTCATTTCCCGTAACCCTCTCCTCCCTTTCCCCTTTCTTCATCTTCTTCCCCTCTCTTTTCTTTCTTCTCCAAACTCTCACCCAAACCCCACAACTCATCAAGATCAATTTATCAATCATCATCTAGTATATTGTGGGTAAGTGTAGTATTTCGTTTTCTCTCTTGGTGTATATATCTCTCTATTTTTCGGATTTGGGGGTTAGGGTTTACAATTGGGGGTTTTTGATTTTGTTGTGAGATTGAGGTTTGTGATGTGTTCTCTAGGATCTCAACCAACTAGGGAAGCTCCGGGTACCTCATCCTAGCTCCGGGTGGTGTCTTGGAGCTCATTGGAGTAATTTGTGAGTAATGGGTTATTTGTGGTTTATGTATGATTTTGATTGAATCTGTGAATTTCTTGTTATGATAGTTGATAGGGACTGAGATTGGTTAATATATGTTTGATATTGCATGTTGGTTGTGTTTGATTTGGATGGGTTGTGGTGAAAATGTGGATTTGGAGATGATTTTCGCGAAGTTTTCTGCATAATTTCGTCTCTGACCCAGGCTGTAATCGATTACAGCGATTTGGTAATCGATTACCACGAATCTGTAATCGATTACCACGGGTTTGTAATCGATTACAGACAGCTTATTTTGCAAAAATTTTCTTCAGAACGAAATTTGAAGCTGGTAATCGATTACAGGTGTCTGTAATCGATTACATCAGTACAAAACTCTATTGTCAAGGCTGTTATGAATGATACTTGTCGCGCTACCCTGTAGCTCGCAGGGTCCCTCATAGAACAAGAACATGAAATAGGTTACAAGACAAAGATAAAGAGACTGTATAAGAACGATGAAATTGACATATATATATATATATATATATATATATATATGGTTTATGTTATAACTGCTTTGTACTGTTGTATCCTACATACACTGCTTATAACCTGTTTATTCACTGAGCGTATGACTCACCCATTCATACAATATGTTTTCAGATCAAGGTGCAGATCAAGGGACGAGTTCATCCGTTCCTCCGGGTTCTTAGATTTGGTGAGCCTCATGTAGAGGCATTATGTATTTCATATCTAGTGTATGCTCCTTATGTTACAGACATGATTTCTTTGGACTAGGGTAGTGGATGAATGTTGTATAAGTCTATGTAAGACTTATTGTTGTTGTGTTTGATGTTGTTAGGCTTATTGTAATACCTCGGGTATTCTGAGTTCGTTTGAGTAAGAGATCACGGTACACCCGGGGAGATAGAACCACGTGAGTCCCACCTCCCCACCCTTTTTTCTTCTTTCCCTTCTTTTTCTCTCCTTCCCCGTCATTTTCCCGTAACTCTCTCTCTCTCTCATTTCCCTTTCTTCCTCTTCTCCTTCATCTTCTCTCTCACTCTCTAATCTTCACCAAAACCCCATCAATCTTCAAGATCCAAGTTAGCATTGCTTATCTAGTATATTGTGGGTAAGTGTAGAGTATTTCTTTCTCTCTATTGGTGTCTATTTATCTCTATTTTCGGATTTGGGGGTTTAGGGTTATATTTGGGGTTTTTGGTTTTGGTATGGATCTGAGGTTTATGATGTGTTCTCTAGGGTCTCATTCAACTAGGGAAGCTCCGGGTAGCTCATCCTAGCTCCGGGTGGTGTCTTGGAGCTCATTGGAGTAATTTGTGAGTAATGGGTTATTTGTGTTTATGTATGATTTTGATTGATTCTGTGAATTTCTGGTTATGATAGTTGATAGGGACTGAGATTGGTTGATATATAATTGATATTGCATGTTGGTTGTGTTTGATTTGGATGAGTTGTGGTGAAAATGTGGATTTGGGGATATTTTCGCGAAGTTTTCTGCAGAATTTCGTCTCTGACCCAGGCTGTAATCGATTACTGCGGGTTTGTAATCGATTACAGACTGCCATTTTTCGCAAAAATTTTCTTTGAACGAAATTTGAAGCAGGTAATCGATTACAGAGGTCTGTAATCGATTACAGCTGTACTAAAACACCATTTTCAAGACTTTAACTCAAAATTTTTATATTTTAAAGTTAGTTACTCAAATCCATTCGTTCACCACTACCCCAAACTTATTACTTGGATGTTTATGATGTCGTTGTAATTATGATATGATGCTGATGATGATGATGAAACGATAATGCATGAGTGCTATGTAAATGTTGTGAAGATGACGATGAATTACTTATGTGTGATTATGAATGATATGTGCCACTAACAGCGCTAATAAGATAAAAATTGAAGGAATTAAGAGATGGTAAAACGACCTGAGGAGGGGCATCGCGGGGTCGTAAATGGGAGATGAGGGGCTCGCGGGACTGATGAGGGGCATAGCTCGCGGGACATCCATACTTCCTATGAACATGAGTCGGGGCCGAGCTCCAGGTGTTCATAGGTTAAAAGCTACCAAGATAAAGAGACTGTATAAGAACGACGAAATTGATACATATTTGTTATTGGTTTATGTTGTAATTGCGTTGTACTGTCATATGTTTCATATATACACTGCTTATAACCTGTTTATTCACTGAGCGTATGACTCACCCATTCATACAAAACATTTTCAGATTCAGGTGCAGATCCGGAGGCGAATCCTTCCGTTCCTCCAAGCTCTTAGATTCGGTGAGCCTCAATGTTAGAGGCGCTGGTCTTCTGTCGCTGTAGTATGCTCCATAAGTTTACAAACAGAATTGTCTATGTTATGGGTATTGAGATAGTCTAATTAAGACTTGTTGTATTATGTTGATTCTGAGTTACGAAGGATGTTATGTTGGATTGTATGGGTTAGGGGTATAGGGATGATACTCGAGAACCCTATTTTTTTCTTTATGTATGGATTTTATATTATGTGTGATGTTACAGTAGTTGGTTATTGCTGTTTAGCTGGTTTGTTGTGTGGATTTAGGTTAAGGCTGACATGGGACTCGGTGTCCATGTGCCGGTCACGGATCCGAGTTGGGTCGTGACAAAGTTGGTATCAGAGCCTAGGTTTGAGTTTTGTAACTTATGGAGCAATTGTTCTTCAGTAGGGTGACAATAGTGTAATGGTTGCCGGCCCATTTTCACATTTGTGACTCTAAGGAAGACAATTTTAGGAGGTTATCGTAGGATCTTGTCAGTATAAGTTTTCTCGTCGTTGAATCCCTACTATTAGGGATATGCGCACCTCGTGCAGTGTTTCCTATGCTTTTATTTTTTTCGATTGATAGGCCACACGGATAAGTGAGAGGGTGATACCTTAAGGCTGTGCTTGGTAGGGGGTATCCCCTGTTAGGGAACCCCTACCCTTTTCATAGGGATGAAATATAGACCATCCATGCAGAAGCGATAAGAGAGATTCATCGAGTGCTCAGCACGTGATGTGGATTTTGAATAGTCGGAACCAGGGAAGCGACGAGATGTGACCCTACATGAAGCGGGCACCACAAGGACGTGAACCACAATAGGATGACGGGAATGAAGTAAGTCTGGAATTCTACCTAAGGTTGACCTGCCGAAGTTCTCAAGAGACCCCATGGGCGAAGACCCTCAGGAGTTTTACGCAGGGCTACCCGAGTTCTATAGCCCTTCGATGTCATGATGATGTTGGACGTGGACACAACAACCCACTCTGTACAAGGAAATGTTGTTCTTGGTACGAGGTGTTGGTGAAATGAGGCAAATGACAGGATGCCGCCGCCGGTGTGGGAGGAGTTCGTCAAAGTCTTCAAAGGAAGGATAGTCTCGGATATTCAAGAAGGTTGTTAGCATAATAGTCTTTAAGATCAAGCAGATCCTATTTATGTTGGTATTTGAGTGCGATATAGAGTTCAGTTGGATTATGAGGCTATGCGGTTCATGAAGTCACATGAGAAGGAAGAAGGTCAAGTGGATTACGAAGGGGCTAAGGAACCCGATGTGCTTCGATCTGTATTTTTGGATTAGGAAAATGCTTGTACCCAAGGTCATGGGCGTTGGCCCTAGTATCGGTAACACACAAGAGGAGTAAAGAGCTAATAAAAATTTGAAAGAGAAGAATAAGACAAAGGATAGTAGTGAGTAGCGATATCTCGAGTGATCTTTACGGCCA
>RYYW01000725.1:0-22087 GCA_013621005.1 Aeschynomene evenia | reverse complement strand
GGTTTAGATAAGCAAAGGATGATGTAATGAGCTATTTTGGTCCTTATTGAGTGTTTGAGCTTCATTTGGTCTTACTTTGGTCAATGACTCCATTTAGTCACTAGGATGGTGTAGATAACAAAGGATGATCTAATGAGCCTATTTTGTCCTAATTGAGTGTATTGAGCTTCATTAGGTCTTACTTTGGTCAATTATTTCATTTTAGTCACTAGGAAGGTTTAGATAACCAAAGGATGATGTAATGAGCCTATTTTTGTCCTAATTGAGTGTATTGAGCTTCATTAGTCTTACTTTGGTCAATTCTTACATTTTAGTCACTAGGAAGGTTTAGATAACCAAAGGATGATGTAATGAGCCTATTTTGGTCGTAATGGAGTGTATTGAGCTTCATTAGGTCTTACTTTGTCAATTCTTCCATTTTAGTTACTAGGAAGGTTTAGATAACGAAAGGATGATGTAATGAGCCTATTTTGGTCCTAATTGAGTGTTTTGAGCTTCATTAGGTCTTACTTTGGTCAACTTCCATTTTAGTTACTAGGAAGGTTTAGATAACGAAAGGATGATGTAATGAGCCATTTTGGTTCTAATTGAATGTGTTGAGCTTCATTGGTCTTAAATGACTCCATTTTAGTCATTAGAAGGTTTAGATAACCAAAGGATGATGTAATGAGCCTATTTTGGTCCTAATTGAGTGTATTGAGCTTCATTAGGTCTTACTTTGGTCAATTATTTCATTTTAGTCACTAGGAAGGTTTAGATAACCAAAGGATGATGTAATGAGCCTATTTGGTCCTAATTGAGTGTTTTGAGCTTCATTAGGTCTTACTTTGGTCAATTCTTCCATTTTAGTTACTAGGAAGGTTTAGAAACGAAAGGATGATGTAATGAGCCTATTTTGGTCCTAATTAAATGTATTAAGTTTTATTTAGTTTTACTTTGGTCAATGATGCCATTTTAGTCAATAGGAAGGTTTAGATAACCAAAGGATGATGTAATGAGCCTATTTTGGTCCTAATTGAGTGTATTGAGCTTCATTTGGTCTTTCTTTTGTCCATGACTCCACTTTAGTCACTAGGAAGGTTTAGATAAGCAAAGGATGATGTAATGAGCCTGTTTTGGTCCTTATTGAGTGTGTTGAGCTTCATTTGGTCTTACTTTGGTCAATGACTCCATTTTAGTCACTAGGTGGTGTAGATAAGCAAAGGATTATCTAATGAGCCTATTTTTGTCCTAATTGAGTGTATTGAGCTTCATTAGGTCTTACTTTGGTCAATTCTTGCATTTTAGTTACTAGGAAGGTTTAGATAACGAAAGGATGATGTAATGAGCCTATTTTGGTCCTAATTAAATGTATTGAGCTTCATTTGGTCTTACTTTGGTCAATGACGCCATTTTAGTCAGGAAGGTTTAGATAACCAAGGATGATGTAATGAGCCTATTTTGGTCCTAATTGAGTGTATTGAGCTTCATTAGGTCTTACTTTGGTCAATGACCATTTTAGTCATTAGGAAGGTTTAGATAACTAAAGGATGATGTAATGAGCCTATTTTGGTCCTAATTGAGTGTATTGAGCTTCATTAGGTCTTACTTTGGTCAATTCTTTCATTTTAGTCACTAGGAAGGTTTAGATAACGAAAGGCTGATGTAATGAGCCTATTTTGGTCCTAATTGAATGTATTGAGCTTCATTAGGTCTTACTTTGGTCAATTATTTCATTTTAGTCACTAGGAAGGTTTAGATAACCAAAGGATGATGTAATGAGCCTATTTTGGTCCTAATTGAGTGTTTTGAGCTTCATTAGGTCTTACGTTTGTCCATGACTCCACTTTAGTCACTAGGAAGGTTTAGATAAGCAAAGGATGATGTAATGAGGCTATTTTGGTCCTTATTGAGTGTGTTGAGCTTCATTTGGTCTTACTTTGGTCAATGACTCCATTTTAGTCACTAGGATGGTGTAGATAAGCAAAGGATGATCTAATGAGCCTATTTTTGTCCTAATTGAGTGTATTGAGCTTCATTAGGTCTTACTTTGGTCAATTATTTCATTTTAGTCACTAGGAAGGTTTAGATAACCAAAGGATGATGTAATGAGCCTATTTTTGTCCTAATTGAGTGTATTGAGCTTCATTAAGTCATACTTTGGTCAATTCTTACATTTTAGTCACTAGGAAGGTTCAGATAACCAAAGGATGATGTAATGAGCCTATTTTGGTCGTACTGGAGTGTATTGAGCTTCATTAGGTCTTACTTTTGTCAATTCTTCCATTTTAGTTACTAGGAAGGTTTAGATAACGAAAGGATGATGTAATGAGCCTATTTTGGTCCTAATTGAGTGTTTTGAGCTTCATTAGGTCTTACTTTGGTCAATTCTTCCATTTTAGTTACTAGGAAGGTTTAGGTAACGAAAGGATGATGTAATGAGCCTATTTTGGTTCTAATTGAATGTGTTGAGCTTCATTTGGTCTTACTTTGGTCAATGACTCCATTTTAGTCATTAAGAAGGTTTAGATAACCAAAGGATGATGTAATGAGCCTATTTTGGTCCTAATTGAGTGTATTGAGCTTCATTAGGTCTTACTTTGGTCAATTATTTCATTTTAGTCACTAGGAAGGTTTAGATAACCAAAGGATGATGTAATGAGCCTTATTTGGTCCTAATTGAGTGTTTTGAGCTTCATTAGGTCTTACTTTGGTCAATTCTTCCATTTTAGTTACTAGCAAAGGTTTAGAAAACGAAAGGATGATGTAATGAGCCTATTTTGGTCCTAATTAAATGTATTAAGTTTTATTTAGTTTTACTTTGGTCAATGATGCCATTTTAGTCAATAGGAAGGTTTAGATAACCAAAGGATGATGTAATGAGCCTATTTTGGTCCTAATTGAGTGTATTGAGCTTCATTGGTCTTTCTTTTGTCCATGACTCCACTTTAGTCACTAGATTTAGATAAGCAAAGGATGATGTAATGAGCCTTTTTGGTCCTTATTGAGTGTGTTGAGCTTCATTTGGTCTTACTTTGGTCAATGACTCCATTTTAGTCACCAAAGGTTAGTCCAGAGGTCTTATGGGTCACTAGATCTAATGAGCCTATTTTGGTCCTAATTGAGTGTATTGAGCTTCATTAGTCTTACTTTGGTCAATTCTTCATTTTAGTTACTAGGAAGGTTTAGATATGATGTAATGAGCCTATTTTTTCCTAATTGAGTGTATTGAGCTTCATTAGTCTTACTTGGTCAACATTTTAGTTACTAGGAAGGTTTAGATAACGAAAGGATGATGTAATGAGCCTATTTTGGTCCTAATTGAATGTATTGAGCTTCATTTGGTCTTACTTTGGTCAATGACGCCATTTTAGTCATTAGGAAGGTTTAGATAACCAAGGATGATGTAATGAGCCTATTTTGGTCCTAATTGAGTGTATTGAGCTTCATTTGGTCTTACTTTGGTCAATTATTTCATTTTAGTCATTAGGAAGGTTTAGATAACCAAAGGATGATGTAATGAGCCTATTTTGGTCCTAATTGAGTGTATTGAGCTTCATTAGGTCTTACTTTGGTCAATTATTTCATTTTAGTCACTAGGAAGGTTTAGATAACCAAAGGATGATGTAATGAGCCTATTTTGGTCCTAATTGAGTGTTGAGCTTCATTAGGTCTTACTTTGGTCAATTCTTCCATTTTAGTTACTAGGAAGGTTTAGATAACGAAAGGATGATGTAATGAGCCTATTTTGGTCCTAATTAAATGTATTGAGCTTCATTTGGTCTTACTTTGGTCAATGACGCCATTTTAGTCATTAGGAAGGTTTAGATAACCAAAGGATGATGTAATGAGCCTATTTTGGTCCTAATTGAGTGTATTGAGCTTCATTTGGTCTTACTTTTGTCCATGACTCCACTTTAGTCACTAGGAAGGTTTAGATAAGCAAAGGATGATGTAATGAGCCTATTTTGGTCCTTATTGAGTGTGTTGAGCTTCATTTGGTCTTACTTTGGTCAATGACTCCATTTTAGTCACTAGGATGGTGTAGATAAGCAAAGGATGATGTAATGAGCCTATTTTGGTCCTAATTGAGTGTATTGAGCTTCATTAGGTCTACTTTGGTCAATTCTTTCATTTTAGTCACTAGGAAGGTTTAGATAACGAAAGGATGATGTAATGAGCCTATTTTGGTCCTAATTGATGTATTGAGCTTCATTAGGTCTTACTTTGGTCAATTACCATTTTAGTCACTAGGAAGGTTTAGATAACCAAAGGATGATGTAATGAGCCTATTTTGGTCCTAATTGAGTGTTTTGAGCTTCATTAGGTCTTACTTTGGTCAATTCTTCCATTTTAGTTACTAGGAAGGTTTAGATAACGAAAGATGATGTAATGAGCCTATTTTGGTCCTAATTAAATGTATTAAGTTTTATTTAGTTTTACTTTGGTCAATGATTCCATTTTAGTCAATAGGAAGGTTAGATAACCAAAGGATGATGTAATGAGCCTATTTTGTCCTAATTGAGTGTATTGAGCTTCATTTGGTCTTTCTTTTGTCCATGACTCCACTTTAGTCACTAGGAAGGTTTAGATAAGCAAAGGATGATGTAATGAGCCTTTTTGGTCCTTATTGAGTGTGTTGAGCTTCATTTGGTCTTACTTTGGTCAATGACTCCATTTTAGTCACTAGGAGGTTTAGATAAGCAAAGGATGATCTAATGAGCCTATTTTTTGTCCTAATTGAGTGTATTGAGCTTCATTAGGTCTTACTTTGGTCAATTCTTCATTTTAGTTACTAGGAAGGTTTAGATAACGAAAGGATGATGTAATGAGCCTATTTTGGTCCTAATTAAATGTATTGAGCTTCATTTGGTCTTACTTTGGTCAATGACGCCATTTTAGTCATTAGGAAGGTTTAGATAACCATAGGATGATGTAATGAGCCTATTTTGGTCCTAATTGAGTGTATTGAGCTTCATTCTGTCTTACTTTGGTCAATTATTTCATTTTAGTCACTAGGAAGGTTTAGATAACCAAAGGATGATGTAATGAGCCTATTTTGGTCCTAATTGAGTGTATTGAGCTTCATTAGGTCTTACTTTGGTCAATTATTTCATTTTAGTCACTAGGAAGGTTTAGATAACCAAAGGATGATGTAATGAGCCTATTTTGGTCCTAATTGAGTGTTTTGAGCTTCATTAGGTCTTACTTTGGTCAATTCTTCCATTTTAGTTACTAGGAAGGTTTAGATAACGAAAGGATGATGTAATGAGCCTATTTTGGTCCTAATTAAATGTATTGAGCTTCATTTGGTCTTACTTTGGTCAATGACATTTTAGTCTAGATAACCCTATTTTGGTCCTAATTGAGTGTATTGAGCTTCATTTGGTCTTACTTTGGTCAATTATTTCATTTTAGTCACTAGGAAGGTTTAGATAACCAAAGGATGATGTAATGAGCCTATTTTTGTCCTAATTGAGTGTATTGAGCTTCATTAGGTCTTACTTTGGTCAATTATTTCATTTTAGTCACTAGGAAGGTTTAGATAACCAAAGGATGATGTAATGAGCCTATTTTGGTCCTAATTGAGTGTTTTGAGCTTCATTAGGTCTTACTTTGGTCAATTCTTCCATTTTAGTTACTAGGAAGGTTTAGATAACAAAGGATGATGTAATGAGCCTATTTTGGTCCTAATTAATGTATTGAGCTTCATTTGGTCTTACTTTGGTCAATGACGCCATTTTAGTCATTAGGAAGGTTTAGATAACCAAAGGATGATGTAATGAGCCTATTTTGGTCCTAATTGAGTGTATTGAGCTTCATTTGTCTTACTTTTATGACTCCACTTTAGTCACTAGGAAGGTTTAGATAAGCAAAGGATGATGTAATGACCTATTTTGGTCCTTATTGAGTGTGTTGAGCTTCATTTGGTCTTACTTTGGTCAATGACTCCATTTTAGTCACTAGGATGGTGTAGATAAGCAAAGGATGATCTAATGAGCCTATTTTGGTCCTAATTGAGTGTATTGAGCTTCATTAGGTCTACTTTGGTCAATTCTTTCATTTTAGTCACTAGGAAGGTTTAGATAACGAAAGGCTGATGTAATGAGCCTATTTTGGTCCTAATTGAATGTATTGAGCTTCATTAGGTCTTACTTTGGTCAATTATTTCATTTTAGTCACTAGGAAGGTTTAGATAACCAAAGGATGATGTAATGAGCCTATTTTGGTCCTAATTGAGTGTTTTGAGCTTCATTAGGTCTTACTTTGGTCAATTCTTCCATTTTAGTTACTAGAAGGTTTAGAAAACGAAAGGATGATGTAATGAGCCTATTTTGGTCCTAATTGAATGTATTAGATTAGTTTTACTTTGGTCAATGACATTTTAGTCAATAGGAAGGTTTAGATAACCAAAGGATGATGTAATGAGCCTATTTTGGTCCTAATTGAGTGTATTGAGCTTCATTTGGTCTTTCTTTTGTCCATGACTCCACTTTAGTCACTAGGAAGGTTTAGATAAAAGGATGATGTAATGATGGTCCTGAGCTTCATTGGTCTTACTTTGGTCAATGCATTTTAGTCACTAGGATGGTGTAGATAACCAAAGGATGATGTAATGAGCCTATTTTTGTCCTAATTGAGTGTATTGAGCTTCATTAGGTCTTACTTTGGTCAATTCTTCATTTTAGTTACTAGGAAAGTTTAGATAACGAAAGGATGATGTAATGAGCCTATTTTGGTCCTAATTGAATGTATTGAGCTTCATTTGGTCTTACTTTGGTCAAACGCCATTTTAGTCATTAGGAAGGTTTAGATAACCAAGGATGATGTAATGAGCCTATTTTGGTCCTAATTGAGTGTATTGAGCTTCATTTGGTCTTACTTTGGTCAATTATTTCATTTTAGTCACTAGGAAGGTTTAGATAACCAAAGGATGATGTAATGAGCCTATTTTGGTCCTAATTGAGTGTATTGAGCTTCATTAGGTCTTACTTTGGTCTCATTTTAGTCACTAGGAAGGTTTAGATAACCAAAGGATGATGTAATGCCTATTTTGGTCCTAATTGAGTGTTTTGAGCTTCATTAGGTCTTACTTTGGTCAATTCTTCCATTTTAGTTACTAGGAAGGTTTAGATAACGAAAGGATGATGTAATGAGCCTATTTTGGTCCTAATTAAATGTATTGAGCTTCATTTGGTCTTACTTTGGTCAATGACGCCATTTTAGTCATTAGGAAGGTTTAGATAACCAAGGATGATGTAATGAGCCTATTTTGGTCCTAATTGAGTGTATTGAGCTTCATTTGGTCTTACTTTGGTCAATTTTCATTTTAGTCACTAGGAAGGTTTAGATAACCAAAGGATGATGTAATGAGCCTATTTTTGTCCTAATTGAGTGTATTGAGCTTCATTAGGTCTTACTTTGGTCAATTATTTCATTTTAGTCACTAGGAAGGTTTAGATAACCAAAGGATGATGTAATGAGCCTATTTTGGTCCTAATTGAGTGTTTTGAGCTTCATTAGGTTTACTTTGGTCAATTCTTCCATTTTAGTTACTAGGAAGGTTTAGATAACGAAAGGATGATGTAATGAGCCTATTTTGGTCCTAATTAATGTATTGAGCTTCATTTGGTCTTACTTTGGTCAATCATTTTAGTCAACCAAGGATGATGTAATGAGCCTATTTGGTCCTAATTGAGTGTATTGAGCTTCATTGGTCTTACTTTTGGTTAGTCACTAGGAAGGTTTAGATAAGCAAAGGATGATGTAATGAGCCTATTTTGGTCCTTATTGAGTGTGTTGAGCTTCATTTGGTCTTACTTTGGTCAATGACTCCATTTTAGTCACTAGGAGGTTAGATAACAAAGGATGATCTAATGAGCCTATTTTGGTCCTAATTGAGTGTATTGAGCTTCATTAGGTCTTACTTTGGTCAATTTCATTTTAGTCACTAGGAAGGTTTAGATAACAAAGGATGATGTAATGAGCCTATTTTGGTCCTAATTGAATGTATTGAGCTTCATTAGGTCTTACTTTGGTCAATTATTTCATTTTAGTCACTAGGAAGGTTTAGATAACCAAAGGATGATGTAATGAGCCTATTTTGGTCCTAATTGAGTGTTTTTGAGCTTCATTAGGTCTTACTTTGGTCAATTCTTCCATTTTAGTTACTAGAAGGTTTAGAAAACGAAAGGATGATGTAATGAGCCTATTTTGGTCCTAATTAATGTATTAAGGTCTTACTTTGGTCAATGACCATTTTAGTCAATAGGAAGGTTTAGATAACCAAAGGATGATGTAATGAGCCTATTTTGGTCCTAATTGAGTGTATTGAGCTTCATTTGGTCTTTCTTTTTTGTCCATGACTCCACTTTAGTCACTAGGAAGGTTTAGATAAGCAAAGGATGATGTAATGAGCCTGTTTGGTCCTTATTGAGTGTGTTGAGCTTCATTTGGTCTTACTTTGGTCAATGACTCCATTTTAGTCACTAGGATGGTGTAGATAAGCAAAGGATTATCTAATGAGCCTATTTTTGTCCTAATTGAGTGTATTGAGCTTCATTAGGTCTTACTTTGGTCAATTCTTGCATTTTAGTTACTAGGAAAGTTTAGATAACGAAAGGATGATGTAATGAGCCTATTTTGGTCCTAATTAAATGTATTGAACTTCATTTGGTCTTACTTTGGTCAACGACGCCATTTTAGTCATTAGGAAGGTTTAGATAACCATAGGATGATGTAATGAGCCTATTTTGGTCCTAATTGAGTGTATTGAGCTTCATTCTGTCTTACTTTGGTCAATTATTTCATTTTAGTCACTAGGAAGGTTTAGATAACCAAAGGATGAGTAATGAGCCTATTTTGGTCCTAATTGAGTGTATTGAGCTTCATTAGGTCTTACTTTGGTCAATTATTTCATTTTAGTCACTAGGAAGGTTTAGATAACCAAAGGATGTAATGAGCCTATTTTGGTCCTAATTGAGTGTTTTGAGCTTCATTAGGTCTTACTTTGGTCAATTCTTCCATTTTAGTTACTAGGAAGGTTTAGATAACGAAAGGATGATTAATGAGCCTATTTTGGTCCTAATTAAATGTATTGAGCTTCATTTGGTCTTACTTTGTCAATGACGCCATTTTTAGTCATTAGGAAGTTTAGATAACCATAGGATGATGTAATGAGCCTTTGGTCCTAATTGAGTGTATTGAGCTTCATTTGGTCTTACTTTGGTCAATTATTTCATTTTAGTCACTAGGAAGGTTTAGATAACAAAGGATGATGTAATGAGCCTATTTTTTGTCCTAATTGAGTTATTGAGCTTCATTAGGTCTTACTTTGGTCAATTATTTCATTTTAGTCACTAGGAAGGTTTAGATAACCAAAGGATGATGTAATGAGCCTATTTTGGTCCTAATTAAGTGTTTTGAGCTTCATTAGGTTACTTTGGTCAATTCTTCCATTTTAGTTACTAGGAAGGTTTAGATAACGAAAGGATGATGTAATGAGCCTATTTTGGTCCTAATTAAATGTATTGAGCTTCATTTGGTCTTACTTTGGTCAATGACGCCATTTTAGTCATTAGGAAGGTTTAGATAACCATAGGATGATGTAATGAGCCTATTTTGGTCCTAATTGAGTGTATTGAGCTTCATTTGGTCTTACTTTTGTCCATGACTCCACTTTAGTCACTAGGAGGTTTAGATAAGCAAAGGATGATGTAATGAGGCTATTTTGGTCCTTATTGAGTGTGTTGAGCTTCATTTGGTCTTACTTTGGTCAATGACTCCATTTTAGTCACTAGGATGGTGTAGATAAGCAAAGGATGATCTAATGAGCCTATTTTGGTCCTAATTGAGTGTATTGAGCTTCATTAGGTCTGACTTTGGTCAATTCTTCATTTTAGTCACTAGGAAGGTTTAGATAACGAAACGCTGATGTAATGAGCCTATTTTGGTCCTAATTGAATGTATTGAGCTTCATTAGGTCTTACTTTGGTCAATTTTTCATTTTAGTCACTAGGAAGGTTTAGATAACCAAAGGATGATGTAATGAGCCTATTTTGGTCCTAATTGAGTGTTTTGAGCTTCATTAGGTCTTACTTTGGTCAATTCTTCCATTTTAGTTACTAGAAAGGTTTAGAAAACGAAAGGATGATGTAATGAGCCTATTTTGGTCCTAATTAAATGTATTAAGTTTTATTTAGTTTTACTTTGGTCAATGATTCCATTTTAGTCAATAGGAAGGTTTAGATAACCAAAGGATGATGTAATGAGCCTATTTTGGTCCTAATTGAGTGTATTGAGCTTCATTTGGTCTTTCTTTTGTCCATGACTCCACTTTAGTCACTAGGAAGGTTTAGATAAGCAAAGGATGATGTAATGAGCCTGTTTTGGTCCTTATTGAGTGTGTTGAGCTTCATTTGGTCTTACTTTGGTCAATGACTCCATTTAGTCACTAGGATGGTGTAGATAAGCAAAGGATTATCTAATGAGCCTATTTTTGTCCTAATTGAGTGTATTGAGCTTCATTAGGTCTTACTTTGGTCAATTCTTGCATTTTAGTTACTAGGAAGTTTAGATAACGAAAGGATGATGTAATGAGCCTATTTTGGTCCTAATTAAATGTATTGAACTTCATTTGGTCTTACTTTGGTCAACGACGCCATTTTAGTCAAGGTTTAGATAACCATGTAATGAGCCTATTTTGGTCCTAATTGAGTGTATTGAGCTTCATACTTTGGTCAATTATTTCATTTTAGTCACTAGGAAGGTTTTAGATAACAAAGGATGATGTAATGAGCCTATTTTGGTCCTAATTGAGTGTATTGAGCTTCATTAGTCTTACTTTGGTCAATTTTTTCATTTTAGTCACTAGGAAGGTTTAGATAACCAAAGGATGATGTAATGAGCCTATTTTGGTCCTAATTGAGTGTTTTGAGCTTCATTAGGTCTTACTTTGGTCAATTCTTCCATTTTAGTTACTAGGAAGGTTTAGATAACGAAAGGATGATGTAATGAGCCTATTTTGGTCCTAATTAAATGTATTGAGCTTCATTTGGTCTTACTTTGGTCAATGACGCCATTTTAGTCATTAGGAAGGTTTAGATAACCAGGATGATGTAATGAGCCTATTTTGGTCCTAATTGAGTGTATTGAGCTTCATTTGGTCTTACTTTGGTCAATTTTCATTTTAGTCACTAGGAAGGTTTAGATAACCAAAGGATGATGTAATGAGCCTATTTTTGTCCTAATTGAGTGTATTGAGCTTCATTAGGTCTTACTTTGGTCAATTATTTCATTTTAGTCACTAGGAAGGTTTAGATAACCAAAGGATGATGTAATGAGCCTATTTTGGTCCTAATTAAGTGTTTTGAGCTTCATTAGGTATTACTTTGGTCAATTCCATTTTAGTTACTAGGAAGGTTTAGATAACGAAAGGATGATGTAATGAGCCTATTTTGGTCCTAATTAAATGTATTGAGCTTCATTTGGTCTTACTTTGGTCAATGACGCCATTTTAGTCATTAGGAAGGTTTAGATAACCATAGGATGATGTAATGAGCCTATTTTGGTCCTAATTGAGTGTATTGAGCTTCATTTGGTCTTACTTTTGTCCATGACTCCACTTTAGTCACTAGGAAGGTTTAGATAAGCAAAGGATGATGTAATGAGGCTATTTTGGTCCTTATTGAGTGTGTTGAGCTTCATTTGGTCTTACTTTGGTCAATGACTCCATTTTAGTCACTAGGATGGTGTAGATAAGCAAAGGATGATCTAATGAGCCTATTTTGGTCCTAATTGAGTGTATTGAGCTTCATTAGGTCTGACTTTGGTCAATTCTTTCATTTTAGTCACTAGGAAGGTTTAGATAACGAAAGGCTGATGTAATGAGCCTATTTTGGTCCTAATTGAATGTATTGAGCTTCATTAGGTCTTACTTTGGTCAATTATTTCATTTTAGTCACTAGGAAGGTTTAGATAACCAAAGGATGATGTAATGAGCCTATTTTGGTCCTAATTGAGTGTTTTGAGCTTCATTAGGTCTTACTTTGGTCAATTCTTCCATTTTAGTTACTAGCAAGGTTTAGAAAACGAAAGGATGATGTAATGAGCCTATTTTGGTCCTAATTAAATGTATTAAGTTTTATTTAGTTTTACTTTGGTCAATGATTCCATTTTAGTCAATAGGAAGGTTTAGATAACCAAAGGATGATGTAATGAGCCTATTTTGGTCCTAATTGAGTGTATTGAGCTTCATTTGGTCTTTCTTTTGTCCATGACTCCACTTTAGTCACTAGGAAGGTTTAGATAAGCAAAGGATGATGTAATGAGCCTATTTTGGTCCTTATTGAGTGTGTTGAGCTTCATTTGGTCTTACTTTGGTCAATGACTCCATTTTAGTCACTAGGATGGTGTAGATAAGCAAAGGATGATCTAATGAGCCTATTTTTGTCCTAATTGAGTGTATTGAGCTTCATTAGGTCTTACTTTGGTCAATTCTTGCATTTTAGTTACTAGGAAAGTTTAGATAACGAAAGGATGATGTAATGAGCCTATTTTGGTCCTAATTAAATGTATTGAACTTCATTTGGTCTTACTTTGGTCAACGACGCCATTTTAGTCATTAGGAAGGTTTAGATAACCATAGGATGATGTAATGAGCCTATTTTGGTCCTAATTGAGTGTATTGAGCTTCATTCTGTCTTACTTTGGTCAATTATTTCATTTTAGTCACTAGGAAGGTTTAGATAACCAAAGGATGATGTAATGAGCCTATTTTGGTCCTAATTGAGTGTATTGAGCTTCATTAGGTCTTACTTTGGTCAATTATTTCATTTTAGTCACTAGGAAGGTTTAGATAACCAAAGGATGATGTAATGAGCCTTTTGGTCCTAATTGAGTGTTTGAGCTTCATTAGGTCTTACTTTGGTCAATTCTTCCATTTTAGTTACTAGGAAGGTTTAGATAACCAAAGGATGATGTAATGAGCCTATTTTGGTCCTAATTGAGTGTATTGAGCTTCATTAGGTCTTACTTTGGTCAATTACATTTTAGTCACTAGGAAGGTTTAGATAACCAAAGGATGATGTAATGAGCCTATTTTGGTCCTAATTGAGTGTTTTGAGCTTCATTAGGTCTTACTTTGGTCAATTCTTCATTTTAGTTACTAGGAAGGTTTAGATAACGAAAGGATGATGTAATGAGCCTATTTTGGTCCTAATTAAATGTATTGAGCTTCATTTTGGTCTTACTTTGGTCAATGACGCCATTTTAGTCATAGGAAGGTTTAGATAACCAAGGATGATGTAATGAGCCTATTTTGGTCCTAATTGAGTGTATTGAGCTTCATTTGGTCTTACTTTTGTCCATGACTCCACTTTAGTCACTAGGAGGTTTAGATAAGCAAAGGATGATGTAATGAGGCTTTTTGGTCCTTATTGAGTGTGTTGAGCTTCATTTGGTCTTACTTTGGTCAATGACTCCATTTTAGTCACTAGGATGGAGTAGATAAGCAAAGGATGATCTAATGAGCCTATTTTGGTCCTAATTGAGTGTATTGAGCTTCATTAGGTCTGACTTTGGTCAATTCTTTCATTTTAGTCACTAGGAAGGTTTAGATAACGAAAGGCTGATGTAATGAGCCTATTTTGGTCCTAATTGAATGTATTGAGCTTCATTAGGTCTTACTTTGGTCAATTATTTCATTTTAGTCACTAGGAAGGTTTAGATAACCAAAGGATGATGTAATGAGCCTATTTTGGTCCTAATTGAGTGTTTTGAGCTTCATTAGGTCTTACTTTGGTCAATTCTTCCATTTTAGTTACTAGAAAGTTTAGAAAACGAAAGGATGATGTAATGAGCCTATTTTGGTCCTAATTAAATGTATTAAGTTTTATTTAGTTTTACTTTGGTCAATGATGCCATTTTAGTCAATAGGAAGGTTTAGATAACCAAAGGATGATGTAATGAGCCTATTTTGGTCCTAATTGAGTGTATTGAGCTTCATTTGGTCTTTCTTTTGTCCATGACTCCACTTTAGTCACTAGGAAGGTTTAGATAAGCAAAGGATGATGTAATGAGCCTGTTTTGGTCCTTATTGAGTGTGTTGAGCTTCATTTGGTCTTACTTTGGTCAATGACTCCATTTTAGTCACTAGGATGGTGTAGATAAGCAAAGGATTATCTAATGAGCCTATTTTTGTCCTAATTGAGTGTATTGAGCTTCATTAGGTCTTACTTTGGTCAATTCTTGCATTTTAGTTACTAGGAAAGTTTAGATAACGAAAGGATGATGTAATGAGCCTATTTTGGTCCTAATTAAATGTATTGAACTTCATTTGGTCTTACTTTGGTCAACGACGCCATTTTAGTCATTAGGAAGGTTTAGATAACATAGGATGATGTAATGAGCCTATTTTGGTCCTAATTGAGTGTATTGAGCTTCATTTCTGTCTTACTTTGGTCAATTATTTCATTTTAGTCACTAGGAAGGTTTAGATAACCAAAGGATGATGTAATGAGCCTATTTTGGTCCTAATTGAGTGTATTGAGCTTCATTAGGTCTTACTTTGGTCAATTATTTCATTTTAGTCACTAGGAAGGTTTAGATAACCAAAGGATGATGTAATGAGCCTATTTTGGTCCTAATTGAGTGNAAGGATGACCAAAGTAAGACCTAATGAAGCTCAATACACTCAATTAGGACCAAAATAGCTCATTACATCATCCTTTGTTATCTAAACCTTCCTAATGACTAAAATGGCGTCATTGACCAAAGTAAGACCAAATGAAGCTCAATACATTTAATTAGGACCAAAATAGGCTCATTACATCATCCTTTCGTTATCTAAACCTTCCTAGTAACTAAAATGCAAGAATTGACCAAAGTAAGACCTAATGAAACTCAATAGACTCAATTAGAACAAAAAAATAGGCTCATTAGATCATCCTTTGCTTATCTACAACATCCTAGTGACTAAAATGGAGTCATGGACAAAGTAAGACCAAATGAAGCTCAATACACTCAATTAGGACCAAAATAAGCTCATTACATCATCCTTTGGTTATCTAAACCTTCTTAATGACTAAATGGAGTCATTGACCAAAGTAAGATCAAATGAAGCTCAACACATTCAATTAGGACCAAAAATAGGCTCATTACATCATCCTTTCGTTATCTAAACCTTCCTAGTAACTAAAATGGAAGAATTGACCAAAGTAAGACCAAATGAAGCTCAAAACACTCAATTAGGACCAAAATAGGCTCATTACATCATACTTTCGTTATCTAAACCTTCCTAGTGACTAAAATGAAATAATTGACCAAAGTAAGACCTAATGAAGCTCAATACACTCAATTAGGACCAAAAGCTCATTACTCATCCTTTGGTTATCTAAACCGTCTTAATGACTAAAATGGACTCATTGACCAAAGTAAGACCAAATGAAGCTCAACACATTCAATTAGGACCAAAATAGGCTCATTACATCATCTTTTCGTTATCTAAACCTTCCTAGTGACTAAAATGGAAGAATTGACCAAAGTAAGACCTAATGAAGCTCAATACACTCAAGTACGACCAAAATAGGCTCATTACATCATCCTTTGGTTATCTGAACCTTCCTAGTGACTAAAATGAAAGAATTGACCAAAGTAAGACTTAATGAAGCTCAATACACTCAATTAGGACCAAAATAGGCTCATTACGTCATCCTTTGGTTATCTAAACCTTCCTAATGACTAAAATGGCGTCATTGACCAAAGTAAGACCAAATGAAGCTCAATACATCTAATTAGGACCAAAATAGGCTCATTACATCATCCTTTCGTTATCTAAACCTTCCTAGTAACTAAAATGGAAGAATTGACCAAAGTAAGACCTAACGAAGCTCAATACACTCAATTAGGACCAAAATAGGCTCATTACATCATCCTTTGGTTATCTACACCATCCTAGTAACTAAAATGGAAGAATTGACCAAAGTAAGACCTACTGAAGCTCAATACACTCAATTAGGACCAAAATAAGCTCATTACATCATCCTTTGGTTATCTAAACATTCCTAATGACTAAAATGGAGTCATTGACCAAAGTAAGACCAAATGAAGCTCAATACATTCAATTAGGACCAAAATAGGCTCAGTACATCAGCCTTTCGTTATCTAAACCTTCCTAGTGACTAAAATGAAAGAATTGACCAAAGTAAGACCTAATGAAGCTCAATACACTCAATTAGGACCAAAATAGGCTCATTACATCATCCTTTGGTTATCTAAACCTTCCTAATGACTAAAATGGCGTCATTGACCAAAGTAAGACCAAATGAAGCTCAATACATTTAATTAGGACCAAAATAGGCTCATTACATCATCCTTTGGTTATCTACACCATCCTAGTAACTAAAATGGAAGAATTGACCAAAGTAAGACCTACTGAAGCTCAATACACTCAATTAGGACAAAATAGGCTCATTGCATCATCCTTTGGTTATCTACACCATCCTAGTAACTAAAATGGAAGAATTGACCAAAGTAAGACCTACTGAAGCTCAATACACTCAATTAGGACATAAATAGGCTCATTGCATCATCCTTTGGTTATCTAACCATCCTAGTAACTAAAATGGAAGAATTGACCAAAGTAAGACCTACTGAAGCTCAATACACTCAATTAGGATCAAAATAGGCTCATTACATCATCCTTTGGTTATCTAAACATTCCTAATGACTAAAATGGAGTCATTGACCAAAGTAAGACCAAATGAAGCTCAATACATTCAATAAGGACCAAAATAGGCTCATTACATCAGCCTTTCGTTATCTAAACCTTCCTAGTGACTAGAATGAAAGAATTGACCAAAGTAAGACCTAATGAAGCTCAATACACTCAATTAGGAGCAAAATAGGCTCATTACATCATCCTTTAGTTATCTAAACCTTCCTAATGACTAAAATGTTGTCATTGACCAAAGTAAGACCTAATGAAGCTCAATACACTCAATTAGGACCAAAATAGGCTCATTACATCATCCTTTGGTTATCTAAACCTTCCTAATGACTAAAATGGCGTCATTGACCAAAGTAAGACCAAATGAAGCTCAATACATTCAATTAGGACCAAAATAGGCTCATTACATCAGCCTTTCGTTATCTAAACCTTCCTAGTGACTAGAATGAAAGAATTGACCAAAGTAAGACCTAATGAAGCTCAATACACTCAATTAGGAGCAAAATAGGCTCATTACATCATCCTTTAGTTATCTAAACCTTCCTAATGACTAAAATGTTGTCATTGACCAAAGTAAGACCTAATGAAGCTCAATACACTCAATTAGGACCAAAATAGGCTCATTACATCATCCTTTGGTTATCTAAACCTTCCTAATGACTAAAATGGCGTCATTGACCAAAGTAAGACCAAATGAAGCTCAACACATTCAATTAGGACCAAAATAGGCTCATTACATCATCCTTTCGTTATCTAAACCTTCCTAGTAACTAAAATGCAAGAATTGACCAAAGTAAGACCTAATGAACTCAATAGACTCAATTAGAACAAAAATAGGCTCATTAGATCATCCTTTGCTTATCTACACCATCCTAGTGACTAAAATGGAGTCATTGACCAAAGTAAGACCAAATGAAGCTCAACACACTCAATAAGGACCAAAATAGGCTCATTACATCATCCTTTGCTTATCTAAACCTTCCTAGTGACTAAAGTGGAGTCATTGACAAAAGTAAGACCAAATGAAGCTCAATACACTCAATTAGGACCAAAATAGGCTCATTACATCATCCTTTGGTTATCTAAACCTTCCTATTGACTAAAATGGCATCATTGACCAAAGTAAGACTAAATAAAGCTCAATACATTTAATTAGGACCAAAATAGGCTCATTACATCATCTTTCGTTATCTAAACCTTCCTAGTAACTAAAATGGAAGAATTGACCAAAGTAAGACCTAATGAAGCTCAAACACTCAATTAGGACCAAAATAGGCTTATTACATCATCCTTTGGTTATCTAAACCTTCCTAGTGACTAAAATGAAATAATTGACCAAAGTAAGACCTAATGAAGCTCAATACACTCAATTAGGACCAAAATAGGCTCATTACATCATCCTTTGGTTATCTAAACCTTCTTAATGACTAAAATATTGACCAAAGTAAGACCAAATGAAGCTCAACACATTCAATTAGGACCAAAATAGGCTCATTACATCATCCTTTGTTATCTAAACCTTCCTAGTGACTAAAATGAAAAATTGACCAAAGTAAGACCTAATGAAGCTCAATACACTCAATTAGGACCAAAATAGGCTCATTACATCATCCTTTGTTATCTAACCATCCTAGTGACTAAAATGGAGTCATTGACCAAAGTAAGACCAAATGAAGCTCAACACACTCAATAAGGACCAAAATAGGCTCATTACATCATCCTTTGTTATCTAAACCTTCCTAGTGACTAAAGCATGGACAAAAGTAAGACCAAATGAAGCTCAATACACTCAATTAGGACCAAAATAGGCTCATTACATCATCCTTTGTTATCTAAACCTTCCTAATGACTAAAATGGCGTCATTGACCAAAGTAAGACCAAATGAAGCTCAATACATTTAATTAGGACCAAAATAGCTCATTACATCATCCTTTCGTTATCTAAACCTTCCTAGTAACTAAAATGGAAGAATTGACCAAAGTAAGACCTAACGAAGCTCAATACACTCAATTAGGACCAAAATAGGCTCATTACATCATCCTTTGGTTATCTACACCTCCTAGTAACTAAAATGGAAGAATTGACCAAAGTAAGACCTACTGAAGCTCAATACACTCATTAGGACCAAAATAGGCTCATTACATCATCCTTTAGTTATCTAAACCTTCCTAATGATAAAATGTTGTCATTGACCAAAGTAAGACCTAATGAAGCTCAACACAATTAGGACCAAAATAGGCTCATTACATCATCCTTTGGTTATCTAAACCTTCCTAATGACTAAAATGGCGTCATTGACCAAAGTAAGACCAAATGAAGCTCAATACATTTAATTAGGACCAAAATAGACTCATTACATCATCCTTTCGTTATCTAAACCTTCCTAGTAACTAAAATGGAAGAATTGACCAAAGTAAGACCTAACGAAGCTCAATACACTCAATTAGGACCAAAATAGGCTCATTACATCATCCTTTGGTTATCTACACCATCCTAGTAACTAAAATGGAAGAATTGACCAAAGTAAGACCTACTGAAGCTCAATACACTCAATTAGGACCAAAATAGGCTCATTACATCATCCTTTGTTATCTAAACCTTCCTAATGACCATTGACCAAAGTAAGACCTAATGAAGCTCAATACACCAATTAGGACCAAATAGGCTCATTACATCATCCTTTGTTATCTAACCTTCCTAGACTAAAATGATTGACCAAAGTAAGACCAAATGAAGCTCAATACATTCAATTAGGACCAAAATAGGCTCATTACATCATCCTTTGTTATCTAACCTCCTAGTAACTAAAATGGAAGAATTGACCAAAGTAAGACCTAATGAAGCTCAATACACTCAATTAGGACCAAATAGGATCATTTTGGTTATCTAACTCCTAATGACTAAAACATTGACCAAAGTAAGACCAAATGAAGCTCAATTAGGACCAAAATAGGCTCATTACATCATCCTTTGGTTATCTAACCATCCTAGTAACTAAAATGGAAGAATTGACCAAAGTAAGACCTACTGAAGCTCAATACACTCAATTAGGACCAAAATAGGCTCATTACATCATCTTTGGTTATCTAAACATTCCTAATGACTAAAATGGAGTCATTGACCAAAGTAAGACCAAATGAAGCTCAATACATTCAATTAGGACCAAAATAGGCTCATTACATCATCCTTTCGTTATCTAAACCTTCCTAGTGACTAAAATGAAAGAATTGACCAAAGTAAGACCTAATGAAGCTCAATACACTCAATTAGGACCAAAATAGGCTCATTACATCATCCTTTGGTTATCTAAACCTTCCTAATGACTAAAATGGCGTCATTGACCAAAGTAAGACCAAATGAAGCTCAATACATTTAATTAGGACCAAAATAGACTCATTACATCATCCTTTCGTTATCTAAACCTTCCTAGTAACTAAAATGGAAGAATTGACCAAAGTAAGACCTAACGAAGCTCAATACACTCAATTAGGACCAAAATAGGCTCATTACATCATCCTTTGGTTATCTACACCATCCTAGTAACTAAAATGGAAGAATTGACCAAAGTAAGACCTACTGAAGCTCAATACACTCATTAGGACCAAAATAGGCTCATTACATCATCCTTTAGTTATCTAAACCTTCCTAATGACTAAAATGTTGTCATTGACCAAAGTAAGACCTAATGAAGCTCAATGCACGCAATTAGGACCAAAATAGGCTCATTACATCATCCTTTGGTTATCTAAACCTTCCTAATGACTAAAATGGCGTCATTGACCAAAGTAAGACCAAATGAAGCTCAATACATTTAATTAGGACCAAAATAGGCTCATTACATCATCCTTTGGTTATCTACACCATCCTAGTAACTAAAATGGAAGAATTGACCAAAGTAAGACCTACTGAAGCTCAATACATCAATTAGGACCAAAATAGGCTCATCATGCTTTGGTTATCTAAACTTCCTAATGACTAAAATGGAGTCATTGACCAAAGTAAGACCAAATGAAGCTCAATACATTCAATTAGGACCAAAATAGGCTCATTACATCAGCCTTTCGTTATCTAAACCTTCCTAGTGACTAAAATGAAAGAATTGACCAAAGTAAGACCTAATGAAGCTCAATACACTCAATTAGGACCAAAATAGGCTCATTACATCATCCTTTGGTTATCTAAACCTTCCTAATGACTAAAATGGCGTCATTGACCAAAGTAAGACCAAATGAAGCTCAATACATTTAATTAGGACCAAAATAGACTCATTACATCATCCTTTCGTTATCTAAACCTTCCTAGTAACTAAAATGGAAGAATTGACCAAAGTAAGACCTAACGAAGCTCAATACACTCAATTAGGACCAAAATAGGCTCATTACATCATCCTTTGGTTATCTACACCATCCTAGTAACTAAAATGGAAGAATTGACCAAAGTAAGACCTACTGAAGCTCAATACACTCATTTAGGACCAAAATAGGCTCATTACATCATCCTTTAGTTATCTAACCTTCCTAATGACTAAAATGTTGTCATTGACCAAAGTAAGACCTAATGAAGCTCAATGCACGCAATTAGGACCAAAATAGGCTCATTACATCATCCTTTGGTTATCTAAACCTTCCTAATGACTAAAATGGCGTCATTGACCAAAGTAAGACAAATGAAGCTCAATACATTTAATTAGGACCAAAATAGGCTCATTACATCATCCTTTGGTTATCTACACCATCCTAGTAACTAAAATGGAAGAATTGACCAAAGTAAGACCTACTGAAGCTCAATACACTCAATTAGGACCAAAATAGGCATCATGCTTTGGTTATCTAAACATTCCTAATGACTAAAATGGAGTCATTGACCAAAGTAAGACCAAATGAAGCTCAAACATTCAATTAGGACCAAAATAGGCTCATTACATCAGCCTTTCGTTATCTAACCTTCCTAGTGACTAAAATGAAAGAATTGACCAAAGTAAGACCTAATGAAGCTCAATACACTCAATTATGACCAAAATAGGCTCATTACATCATCCTTTGGTTATCTAACCTTCCTAATGACTAAAATGGCGTCATTGACCAAAGTAAGACCAAATGAAGCTCAATACATTTAATTAGGACCAAAATATGCTCATTACATCATCCTTTCGTTATCTAAACCTTCCTAGTAACTAAAATGCAAGAATTGACCAAAGTAAGACCTAATGAAACTCAATAGACTCAATTAGGACAAAAATAGGCTCATTAGATCATCCTTTGCTTAACTACATCATCCTAGTGACTAAAATGGAGTCATTGACCAAGTAAGACCAAAGAAGCTCAACACACTCAATAAGGACCAAAATAGGCTCATTACATCTTCCTTTGCTTATCTAAACC
>RYYW01000724.1:0-22085 GCA_013621005.1 Aeschynomene evenia | reverse complement strand
TTTTGGTCCTAATTGAATGTATTGAGCTTCATTTGGTCTTACTTTGGTCAATGACTCCATTTTAGTCATTAGGAAGGTTTAGATAACCAAAGGATGATGTAATGAGCCTATTTTTGGTCCTAATTGAGTGTATTGAGCTTCATTAGGTCTTACTTTGGTCAATTCTTCCATTTTAGTTACTAGGAAGGTTTAGATAACGAAAGGATGATGTAATGAGCCTATTTTGGTCCTAATTGAGTGTTTTGAGCTTCATTTGGTCTTACTTTGGTCAATGACTCCATTTTAGTCATTAAGAAGGTTTAGATAACCAAAGGATGATGTAGTGAGCTTATTTTGGTCCTAATTGAGTGTATCGAGCTTCATTTGGTCTTACTTTGGTCAATTCTTTCATTTTAGTCACTAGGAAGGTTTAGATAACCAAAGGATGATGTAATGAGCCTATTTTGGTCCTAATTGAGTGTTTTGAGCTTCATTAGGTCTTACTTTGCTCAATTCTTCCATTTTAGTTACTAGGAAGGTTTAGATAACTAAAGGATGATGTAATGAGCCTATTTTGTTCCTAATTAAATGTATTAAGCTTCATTTAGTCTTACTTTGGTCAATTCTTCCATTTTAGTTACTAGGAAGGTTTAGATAACGAAAGGATGATGTAATGAGCCTATTTTGGTCCTAATTGGATGTGTTGAGCTTCATTTGGTCTTACTTTGGTCAATGACTCCATTTTAGTCATTAAGAAGGTTTAGATAACCAAAGGATGATGTAATGAGCCTATTTTGGTCCTAATTGAGTGTGTTGAGCTTCATTACATATTAATTTGGTCAATTCTTTCATTTTAGTCACTAGGAAGGTTTAGATAACCAAAGGACCATGTAATGAGCCTATTTTGGTCCTAATTGAGTGTATTGAGCTTCATTATGTCTTACTTTGGTCAATTCTTCCATTTTAGTTACTAGGAAGGTTTAGATAACGAAAGGATGATGTAATGAGCCTATTTTGGCCCTAATTGAATGTATTGAGCTTCATTGGGTCTTACTATGGTCCATGACTCCACTTCAGTCACTAGGAAGGTTATTTAGATAACCAAAGGATGATGTAATGAGCCTATTTTGGTCCTAATTGAGTGTATTGAGCTTCATTAGGTCTTACTTTGGTCAATTCTTCCATTTTAGTTACTAGGATGGTGTAGATAACCAAAGGATGATGTAATGAGCCTATTTTTGTCCTAATTGAGTGTATTAAGCTTCATTTGGTCTTACTATGGTCCATGACTCCACTTCAGTCACTAGGAAGGTTATTTAGATAACCAAAGGATGATGTAATGAGCCTATTTTGGTACTAATTAAGTGTATTGAGCTTCATTAGGTCTTACATTGGTCAATTCTTTCATTTTAGTCACTAGGAAGGTTTACATAACCAAAGGATGATGTAACGAGCCTATTTTGGTCCTAATTGAGTGTATTGAGCTTCATTATGTCTTACTTTGGTCAATTCTTCCATTTTAGTTACTAGGAAGGTTTAGATAACGAAAGGATGATGTAATGAGTCTATTTTGGTCCTAATTGAATGTATTGAGCTTCATTGGGTCTTACTTTGGTCCATGACACCATTTTAGCCAATAGGAAGGTTTAGATAACCAAAGGATGATGTAATGAGCCTATTTTTGTCTTAATTGAGTGTATTGAGCTTCACTTGGTCTTACTTTGGTCAATTCTTCCATTTTAGTTACTTGGAAGGTTTAGATAACCAAAGGATGATGTAATGAGCCTATTTTGGTCCTAATTGAGTGTATTGAGCTTCATTTGGTCTTACTTTGGTCCATGACTCCATTCAGTCACTAGGAAGGTTTTAGATAACCAAATGATGATGTAATGAGCCTATTTTGGTCCTAATTGAGTGCGTTGAGCTTCATTTGGTCTTACTTAGGTCAATGACTCCATTTTAGTCACTAGGATGGTGTAAATAAGCAAAGGATGATGTAATGAGCCTATTTTGGTCCTAATTGAGTGTATTGAGCTTCATTGGGTATTACTTCGGTCAATTCTTCCATTTTAATTACTAGGAAGGTTTAGATAACGAAAGGATGATGTAATGAGCCTATTTTGGTCCTAATTGAATGTATTGAGCTTCATTTGGTCTTACTTTGGTCAATGACTCCATTTTAGTCATTAGGAATGTTTAGATAACCAAAGGATGATGTAATGAGCCTATTTTGGTCCTAATTGAGTGTATGAGCTTCATTAGGTCTTACTTTGGTCAATTCTTCCATTTTAGTTACTAGGATGGTGTAGATAACCAAAGGATGATGTAATGAGCCTATTTTGGTCCTAATTGAGTGTATTAAGCTTCATTTGGTCTTACTATGGTCCATGACTCCACTTCAGTCACTAGGAAGGTTATTTAGATAACCAAAGGATGATGTAATGAGCCTATTTTGGTCCTAATTGAGTGTATTGAGCTTCATTAGGTCTTACTTTGGTCAATTCTTCCATTTTAGTTACTAGGATGGTGTAGATAACAAAAGGATGATGTAATGAGCCTATTTTGTCCTAATTGAGTGTATTAAGCTTCATTTTGTCTTACTTTGGTCCATGACTCCACTTCAGTCACTAGGAAGGTTATTTAGATAACCAAAGGATGATGTAATGAGCCTATTTTGGTCCTAATTGAGTGCGTTGAGCTTCATTTGGTCTTACTTAGGTCAATGACTCCATTTTAGTCACTAGGATGGTGTAAATAAGCAAAGGATGATGAAATGAGCCTATTTTGGTCCTAATTGAGTGTATTGAGCTTCATTGGGTCTTACTTTGGTCAATTCTTCCATTTTAGTTACTAGGAAGGTTTAGATAACGAAAGGATGATGTTAATGAGCCTATTTTGGTCCTAATTGAATGTATTGAGCTTCATTTGGTCTTACTTTGGTCAATGACTCCATTTTAGTCATTAGGAATGTTTAGATAACCAAAGGATGATGTAATGAGCCTATTTTGGTCCTAATTGGAGTGTATTGAGCTTCATTAGGTCTTACTTTGGTCAATTCTTCCATTTTAGTTACTAGGAAGGTTTTAGATAACGAAAGGATGATGTAATGAGCCTATTTTGGTCCTAATTGAGTGTTTTGAGCTTCATTTGGTCTTACTTTGGTCAATGACTCCATTTTAGTCATTAAGAAGGTTTAGATAACCAAAGGATGATGTAGTGAGCTTATTTTGGTCCTAATTGAGTGTATCGAGCTTCATTTGGTCTTACTTTGGTCAATTCTTTCATTTTAGTCACTAGGAAGGTTTAGATAACCAAAGGATGATGTAATGAGCCTATTTTGGTCCTAATTGAGTGTTTTGAGCTTCATTAGGTCTTACTTTGCTCAATTCTTCCATTTTAGTTACTAGGAAGGTTTACATAACTAAAGGATGATGTAATGAGCCTATTTTGTTCCTAATTAAATGTATTAAGCTTCATTTAGTCTTACTTTGGTCAATTCTTCCATTTTAGTTACTAGGAAGGTTTAGATAACGAAAGGATGATGTAATGAGCCTATTTTGGTCCTAATTGGATGTGTTGAGCTTCATTTGGTCTTACTTTGGTCAATGACTCCATTTTAGTCATTAAGAAGGTTTAGATAACCAAAGGATGATGTAATGAGCCTATTTTGGTCCTAATTGAGTGTGTTGAGCTTCATTACATATTAATTTGGTCAATTCTTTCATTTTAGTCACTAGGAAGGTTTAGATAACCAAAGGACCATGTAATGAGCCTATTTTGGTCCTAATTGAGTGTATTGAGCTTCATTATGTCTTACTTTGGTCAATTCTTCCATTTTAGTTACTAGGAAGGTTTAGATAACGAAAGGATGATGTAATGAGCCTATTTTGGTCCTAATTGAATGTATTGAGCTTCATTGGGTCTTACTTTGGTCCATGACTCCATTTTAGCCACTAGGAAGGTTTAGATAACCAAAGGATGATGTAATGAGCCTATTTTGGTCCTAATTGAGTGTATTGAGTTTCACTTGGTCTTACTTTGGTCAATTCTTCCATTGTAGTTACTTGGAAGGTTTAGATAACCAAAGGATGATGTAATGAGCCTATTTTGGTCCTAATTGAGTGTATTGAGCTTCATTTGGTCTTACTTTGGTCCATGACTCCACTTCAGTCACTAGGAAGGTTATTAAGATAACCAAATGATGATGTAATGAGCCTATTTTGGTCCTAATTGAGTGCGTTGAGCTTCATTTGGTCTTACTTAGGTCAATGACTCCATTTTAGTCACTAGGATGGTGTAAATAAGCAAAGGATGATGTAATGAGCCTATTTTGGTCCTAATTGAGTGTATTGAGCTTCATTGGGTATTACTTCGGTCAATTCTTCCATTTTAATTACTAGGAAGGTTTAGATAACGAAAGGATGATGTAATGAGCCTATTTTGGTCCTAATTGAATGTATTGAGCTTCATTTGGTCTTACTTTGGTCAATGACTCCATTTTAGTCATTAGGAATGTTTAGATAACCAAAGGATGATGTAATGAGCCTATTTTGGTCCTAATTGAGTGTATTGAGCTTCATTAGGTCTTACTTTGGTCAATTCTTCCATTTTAGTTACTAGGATGGTGTAGATAACCAAAGGATGATGTAATGAGCCTATTTTGGTCCTAATTGAGTGTATTAAGCTTCATTTGGTCTTACTATGGTCCATGACTCCACTTCAGTCACTAGGAAGGTTATTTAGATAACCAAAGGATGATGTAATGAGCCTATTTTGGTCCTAATTGAGTGTATTGAGCTTCATTAGGTCTTACTTTGGTCAATTCTTCCATTTTAGTTACTAGGATGGTGTAGATAACAAAAGGATGATGTAATGAGCCTATTTTGGTCCTAATTGAGTGTATTAAGCTTCATTTTGTCTTACTTTGGTCCATGACTCCACTTCAGTCACTAGGAAGGTTATTTAGATAACCAAAGGATGATGTAATGAGCCTATTTTGGTCCTAATTGAGTGCGTTGAGCTTCATTTGGTCTTACTTAGGTCAATGACTCCATTTTAGTCACTAGGATGGTGTAAATAAGCAAAGGATGATGAAATGAGCCTATTTTGGTCCTAATTGAGTGTATTGAGCTTCATTGGGTCTTACTTTGGTCAATTCTTCCATTTTAGTTACTAGGAAGGTTTAGATAACGAAAGGATGATGTAATGAGCCTATTTTGGTCCTAATTGAATGTATTGAGCTTCATTTGGTCTTACTTTGGTCAATGACTCCATTTTAGTCATTAGGAATGTTTAGATAACCAAAGGATGATGTAATGAGCCTATTTTGGTCCTAATTGAGTGTATTGAGCTTCATTAGGTCTTACTTTGGTCAATTCTTCCATTTTAGTTACTAGGAAGGTTTAGATAACGAAAGGATGATGTAATGAGCCTATTTTGGTCCTAATTGAGTGTTTTGAGCTTCATTTGGTCTTACTTTGGTCAATGACTCCATTTTAGTCATTAAGAAGGTTTAGATAACCAAAGGATGATGTAGTGAGCTTATTTTGGTCCTAATTGAGTGTATCGAGCTTCATTTGGTCTTACTTTGGTCAATTCTTCCATTTTAGTCACTAGGAAGGTTTAGATAACCAAAGGATGATGTAATGAGCCTATTTTGGTCCTAATTGAGTGTTTTGAGCTTCATTAGGTCTTACTTTGGTCAATTCTTCCATTTTAGTTACTAGGAAGGTTTAGATAACTAAAGGATGATGTAATGAGCCTATTTTGTTCCTAATTAAATGTATTAAGCTTCATTTAGTCTTACTTTGGTCAATTCTTCCATTTTAGTTACTAGGAAGGTTTAGATAACGAAAGGATGATGTAATGAGCCTATTTTGGTCCTAATTGGATGTGTTGAGCTTCATTTGGTCTTACTTTGGTCAATGACTCCATTTTAGTCATTAAGAAGGTTTAGATAACCAAAGGATGATGTAATGAGCCTATTTTGGTCCTAATTGAGTGTGTTGAGCTTCATTACATATTAATTTGGTCAATTCTTTCATTTTAGTCACTAGGAAGGTTTAGATAACCAAAGGACCATGTAATGAGCCTATTTTGGTCCTAATTGAGTGTATTGAGCTTCATTATGTCTTACTTTGGTCAATTCTTCCATTTTAGTTACTAGGAAGGTTTAGATAACGAAAGGATGATGTAATGAGCCTATTTTGGCCCTAATTGAATGTATTGAACTTCATTGGGTCTTACTTTGGTCCATGACTCCATTTTAGCCACTAGGAAGGTTTAGATAACCAAAGGATGATGTAATGAGCCTATTTTGGTCCTAATTGAGTGTATTGAGTTTCACTTGGTCTTACTTTGGTCAATTCTTCCATTTTAGTCACTTGGAAGGTTTAGATAACCAAAGGATGATGTAATGAGCCTATTTTAGTCCTAATTGAGTGCGTTGAGCTTCATTTGGTCTTACTTTGGTCAATTCTTCCATTTTAGTTACTAGGAAGGTTTAGATAATGAAAGGATGATGTAATGAGCCTATTTTGGTCCTAATTGGATGTGTTGAGCTTCATTTTGTCTTACATTGGTCAATGACTCCATTTTAATCATTAAGAAGGTTTAGATAACCAAAGGATGATGTAATGAGCCTATTTTGGTCCTAATTGAGTGTGTTGAGCTTCATTACGTATTACTTTGGTCAATTCTTTCATTTTAGTCACTAGGAAGGTTTAGATAACCAAAGGATCATGTAATGAGCCTATTTTGGTCCTAATTGAGTGTATTGAGCTTCATTTTGTCTTACTTTGGTCAATTCGTCCATTTTAGTTACTAGGAAGGTTTAGATAACCAAAGGATGATGTAATGAGCCTATTTTGGTCCTAATTGAGTGTATTGAGTTTCACTTGGTCTTACTTTGGTCAATTCTTCCATTTTAGTCACTTGGAAGGTTTAGATAACCAAAGGATGATGTAATGAGCCTATTTTGGTCCTAATTGAGTGCGTTGTGCTTCATTTGGTCTTACTTTGGTCAATGACTCCATTTTAGTCACTAGGATGGTGTAAATAAGCAAAGGATGATGTAATGAGCCTATTTTGGTCCTAATTGAGTGTATTGAGCTTCATTGGGTCTTACTTTGGTCAATTCTTCCATTTTAGTTACTAGGAAGGTTTAGATAACGAAAGGATGATGTAATGAGCCTATTTTGGTCCTAATTAAATGTATTGAGCTTCATTTGGTCTTACTTTTGTCAATGACGCCATTTTAGTCATTAGGAAGGTTTAGATAACCAAAGGATGATGTAATGAGCCTATTTTGGTCCTAATTGAGTGCATTGAGCTTCATTTGGTCTTACTTTGGTCTATGACTCCACTTTAGTCACTATGAAGGTGTAGATAACCAAATGATGATGTAATGAGCCTATTTTGGTCCTAATTGAGTATGTTGAGTTTCATTACGTCTTACTTTGGTTAATTCTTCCATTTTAGTTACTAGGAAGGTTTAGATAACGAAAGGCTGATGTAATGAGCCTATTTTGGTCCTAATTGAATGTATTGAGCTTCATTTGGTCTTACTTTGGTCAATGACTCCATTTTAGTCATTAGGAATGTTTAGATAACCAAAGGATGATGTAATGAGCCTATTTTGGTCCTAATTGAGTGTATTGAGCTTCATTAGGTCTTACTTTGGTCAATTCTTCCATTTTAGTTACTAGGAAGGTTTAGATAACGAAAGGATGATGTAATGAGCCTATTTTGGTCCTAATTAATGTATTGAGCTTCATTTGGTCTTACTTTGGTCAATGACTCCATTTTAGTCATTAGGAAGGTTTAGATAATCAAAGGATGATGTAATGAGCCTATTTTGGTCCTAATTGAGTGTATTGAGCTTCATTTGGTCTTACTTTGGTCAATTCTTCCATTTTAGTCACTAGGAAGGTTTAGATAACCAAAGGATGATGTAATGAGCCTATTTTGGTCCTAATTGAGTATATTGAGCTTCATTCGGTCTTACTTTGGTCAATTCTTTCATTTTAGTCACTAGGAAGGTTTAGATAACTGAAGGATAATGTAATGAGCCTATTTTGGTCCTAATTGAATGTATTGAGCTTCATTTGGTCTTACTTTGGTCAATGACTCCATTTTAGTCATTAAGAAGGTTTAGATAACCAAAGGATGATGTAATGAGCTTATTTTGGTCCTAATTGAGTGTATCGAGCTTCATCTGGTCTTACTTTGGTCAATTCTTTCATTTTAGTCACTAGGAAGGTTTAGATAACCAAAGGATGATGTAATGAGCCTATTTTGGTCCTAATTGAGTGTTTTGAGCTTCATTAGGTCTTACTTTGGTCAATTCTTCCATTTTAGTTACTAGGAAGGTTTAGATAACTAAAGGATGATGTAATGAGCCTATTTTGTTCCTAATTAAATGTATTAAGCTTCATTTAGTCTCACTTTGGTCAATTCTTCCATTTTAGTTACTAGGAAGGTTTAGATAACGAAAGGATGATGTAATGAGCCTATTTTGGTCCTAATTGGATGTGTTGAGCTTCATTTGGTCTTACTTTTGTCAATGACTCCATTTTAGTCATTAGAAGGTTTAGATAACCAAAGGATGATGTAATGAGCCTATTTTGGTCCTAATTGAGTGTGTTGAGCTTCATTACATATTAATTTGGTCAATTCTTTCATTTTAGTCACTAGGAAGGTTTAGATAACCAAAGGATGATGTAATGAGCCTATTTTGGTCCTAATTGAGTGTATTGAGCTTCATTATGTCTTACTTTGGTCAATTCTTCCATTTTAGTTACTAGGAAGGTTTAGATAACGAAAGGATGATGTAATGAGCCTATTTTGGCCCTAATTGAATGTATTGAGCTTCATTGGGTCTTACTTTGGTCCATGACTCCATTTTAGCCACTAGGAAGGTTTAGATAACCAAAGGATGATGTAATGAGCCTATTTTGGTCCTAATTGAGTGTATTGAGTTTCACTTGGTCTTACTTTGGTCAATTCTTCCATTTTAGTCACTTGGAAGGTTTAGATAACCAAAGGATGATGTAATGAGCCTATTTTGGTCCTAATTGAGTGCGTTGAGCTTCATTTGGTCTTACTTTGGTCAATGACTCCATTTTAGTCACTAGGATGGTGTAAATAAGCAAAGGATGATGTAATGAGCCTATTTTGGTCCTAATTGAGTGTATTGAGCTTCATTGGGTCTTACTTTGGTCAATTCTTCCATTTTAGTTACTAGGAAGGTTTAGATAACGAAAGGATGATGTAATGAGCCTATTTTGGTCCTAATTAAATGTATTGGCTTCATTTGGTCTTACTTTTGTCAATGACGCCATTTTAGTCATTAGGAAGGTTTAGATAACCAAAGGATGATGTAATGAGCCTATTTTGGTCCTAATTGAGTGATTGAGCTTCATTTGGTCTTACTTTGGTCCATGACTCCACTTTAGTCACTGTGAAGGTGTAGATAACAAAGGATGATGTAATGAGCCTATTTTGGTCCTAATTGAGTGTATTGAGCTTCATTAGTCTTACTTTGGTCAATTCTTCCATTTTAGTTACTAGGAAGGTTTAGATAACGAAAGGATGATGTAATGAGCCTATTTTGGTCCTAATTAATGTATTGTGCTTCATTTGGTCTTACTTTGGTCAATGACGCCATTTTAGTCATTAGGAAGGTTTAGATAACCAAAGGATGATGTAATGAGCCTATTTTGGTCCTAATTGAGTGTATTGAGCTTCATTTGGTCTTACTTTGGTCAATTCTTCCATTTTAGTCACTAGGAAGGTTTAGATAACCAAAGGATGATGTAATGAGCCTATTTTGGTCCTAATTGAGTGTATTGAGCTTCATTATGTCTTACTTTGGTCAATTCTTCCATTTTAGTTACTAGGAAGGTTTAGATAACCAAAGGATGATGTAATGAGCCTATTATTTTGGTCCTAATTAGAGATGTATTAGAGCTTCATTAGGTCTTACTTTGGTCAATTCTTCCATTTTAGTTACTAGGAAGGTTTAGATAACGAAAGGATGATGTAATGAGCCTATTTTGGTCCTAATTGAATGTTTTGAGCTTCATTTGGTCTTACTTTGGTCAATGACTCCATTTTAGTCATTAAGAAGGTTTAGATAACCAAAGGATGATGTAGTGAGCTTATTTTGGTCCTAATTGAGTGTATCGAGCTTCATTTGGTCTTACTTTGGTCAATTCTTTCATTTTAGTCACTAGGAAGGTTTAGATAACCAAAGGATGATGTAATGAGCCTATTTTTGGTCCTAATTGAGTGTTTTGAGCTTCATTAGGTCTTACTTTGCTCAATTCTTCCATTTTAGTTACTAGGAAAGTTTAGATAACTAAAGGATGATGTAATGAGCCTATTTTGTTCCTAATTAAATGTATTAAGCTTCATTTAGTCTTACTTTGGTCAATTCTTCCATTTTTAGTTACTAGGAAGGTTTAGATAACGAAAGGATGATGTAATGAGCCTATTTTGGTCCTAATTGGATGTGTTGAGCTTCATTTGGTCTTACTTTGGTCAATGACTCCATTTTAGTCATTAAGAAGGTTTAGATAACCAAAGGATGATGTAATGAGCCTATTTTGGTCCTAATTGAGTGTGTTGAGCTTCATTAGTCATTACATTTGGTCAATTCTTTCATTTTAGTCACTAGGAAGGTTTAGATAACCAAAGGATCATGTAATGAGCCTATTTTGGTCCTAATTGAGTGTATTGAGCTTCATTATGTCTTACTTTGGTCAATTCTTCCATTTAGTTACTAGGAAGGTTTAGATAACGAAAGGATGATGTAATGAGCCTATTTTGGTCCTAATTGAATGTATTGAGACTTCATTGGTCTTACTTTGGTCCATGACTCCATTTTAGCCACTAGGAAGGTTTAGATAACCAAAGGATGATGTAATGAGCCTATTTTGGTCCTAATTGAGTGTATTGAGCTTCATTAGGTCTTACTTTGGTCAATTCTTCCATTTTAGTCACTATGGAAGGTTTAGATAACCAAAGGATGATGTAATGAGCCTATTTTGGTCCTAATTGAGTGTATTGAGCTTCATTTGGTCTTACTTTGGTCAATTCTTCCATTTTAGTTACTAGGAAGGTTTAGATAACGAAAGGATGATGTAATGAGCCTATTTTGGTCCTAATTGATGTATTGAGCTTCATTTGTCTTACTTTGGTCAATGACTCCATTTTAGTCATTAAGAAGGTTTAGATAACCAAAGGATGATGTAATGAGCCTATTTTGGTCCTAATTGAGTGTATTGAGCTTCATTTGGTCTTACTTTGGTCAATTCTTTCATTTTAGTCACTAGGAAGGTTTAGATAACCAAAGGATGATGTAATGAGCCTATTTTGGTCCTAATTGGAGTGTATTGAGCTTCATTGTCTTACTTTGGTCAATTCTCCATTTTAGTTACTAGGAAGGTTTAGATAACCAAAGGATGATGTAATGAGCCTATTTTGGTCCTAATTGAGTGTATTGAGCTTCATTAGGTCTTACTTTGGTCAATTCTTCCATTTTAGTCACTAGGAAGGTTTAGATAACCAAAGGATGATGTAATGAGCCTATTTTGGTCCTAATTGAGTGTGTTGAGCTTCATTTAGTCTTACTTTGGTCAATTACTTCCATTTTAGTCTACTAGGAAGGTTTAGATAACGCAAAGGATGATGTAATGAGCCTATTTTGGTCCTAATTGAGTGTATTGAGCTTCATTGGTCTTACTTTGGTCAATTCTTCCATTTTAGTTACTAGGAAGGTTTAGATAACGAAAGGATGATGTAATGAGCCTATTTTGGTCCTAATTGAATGTATTGAGCTTCATTTGGTCTTACTTTTGTCAATGACTCCATTTTAGTCATTAGGAAGGTTTAGATAACCAAAGGATGATGTAATGAGCCTATTTTGGTCCTAATTGAGTGCATTGAGCTTCATTGGTCTTACTTTGGTCTATGACTTCACTTTAGTTCACTAGGAAGGTGTAGATAACAAAGGATGATGTAATGAGCCTATTTTGGTCCTAATTGAGTTATTGAGCTTCATTATGTCTTACTTTGGTTAATTCTTCCATTTTAGTTACTAGGAAGGTTTAGATAACGAAAGGCTTGATGTAATGAGCCTATTTTGGTCCTAATTGAATGTATTGAGCTTCATTTGGTCTTACTTTGGTCAATGACTCCATTTTAGTCATTAGGAAGGTTTAGATAACCAAAGGATGATGTAATGAGCCTATTTTGGTCCTAATTGAGTGTATTGAGCTTCATTAGGTCTTACTTTGGTCAATTCTTCCATTTTAGTTACTAGGAAGGTTTAGATAACGAAAGGATGATGTAATGAGCCTATTTTTGGTCCTAATTAATGTATTGAGCTTCATTTGGTCTTACTTTGGTCAATGACGCCATTTTAGTCATTAGGAAGGTTTAGATAACAAAGGATGATGTAATGAGCCTATTTTGGTCCTAATTGAGTGTATTGAGCTTCACTTGGTCTTACTTTGGTCAATTTGATTCCATTTTAAGTCACTTTAAAGGAAGGTTTAGATAACCAAAGGATGATGTAATGAGCCTATTTTGGTTCGTAATTGAGTGTATTGAGCTTCATTCGGTCTTACTTTGGTCAATTCTTTCATTTTAGTCACTAGGAAGGTTTAGATAACGAAGGATGATGTAATGAGCCTATTTTGGTCCTAATTGAATGTATTGAGCTTCATTTGGTCTTACTTTGGTCAATGACTCCATTTTAGTCATTAAGAAGGTTTAGATAACCAAAGGATGATGTAATGAGCTTATTTTGGTCCTAATTGAGTGTATCGAGCTTCATTTAGTCTTTACTTTGGTCAAATTCTTTCATTTTTAGTCACTAGGAAGGTTTAGATAACCAAAGGATGATGTAATGAGCCTATTTTGGTCCTAATTGAGTGTTATTGAGCTTCATTAGGTCTTACTTTGGTCAATTCTTCCATTTTAGTTACTAGGAAGGTTTAGATAACAAAGGATGATGTAATGAGCCTATTTTGGTCCTAATTGATGTATTTGAGCTTCATTTGGTCTTACTTTGGTCAATTCTTCCATTTTAGTTACTAGAAGGTTTAGTAACGAGGATGATGTAATGAGCCTATTTTGTCCTAATTGATGTTGTTGAGCTTCATTTGGTCTTACTTTTGTCAATGACTCCATTTTAGTCATTAAGAAGGTTTAGATAACCAAAGGATGATGTAATGAGCCTATTTTGGTCCTAATTGAGTGTGTTGAGCTTCGTTACATATTAATTTGGTCAATTCTTTCATTTTAGTCACTAGGAAGGTTTAGATAACCAAAGGATGATGTAATGAGCCTATTTTGGTCCTAATTGAGTGTATTGAGCTTCATTATGTGTTACTTTGGTCAATTCTTCCATTTTAGTTACTAGGAATGTTTAGATAACCAAAGGATGATGTAATGAGCCTATTTTGGCCCTAATTGAATGTATTGAGCTTCATTGGTCTTACTTTGGTCCATGACTCCATTTTAGCCACTAGGAAGGTTTAGATAACCAAAGGATGATGTAATGAGCCTATTTTGGTCCTAATTGAGTGTATTGAGTTTCACTTGGTCTTACTTTGGTCAATTCTTCCATTTTAGTCACTTGGAAGGTTTAGATAACCAAAGGATGATGTAATGAGCCTATTTTGGTCCTAATTGAGTGCGTTGAGCTTCATTTGGTCTTACTTTGGTCAATGACTCCATTTTAGTCACTAGGATGGTGTAAATAAGCAAAGGATGATGTAATGAGCCTATTTTGGTCCTAATTGAGTGTATTGAGCTTCATTGGGTCTTACTTTGGTCAATTCTTCCATTTTAGTTACTAGGAAGGTTTAGATAACGAAAGGATGATGTAATGAGCCTATTTTGGTCCTAATTAAATGTATTGTGCTTCATTTGGTCTTACTTTTGTCAATGACGCCATTTTAGTCATTAGGAAGGTTTAGATAACCAAAGGATGATGTAATGAGCCTATTTTTGTCCTAATTGAGTGCATTGAGCTTCATTTGGTCTTACTTTGGTCCATGACTCCACTTTAGTCACTGTGAAGGTGTAGATAAGCAAAGGATGATGTAATGAGCCTATTTTGGTCCTAATTGAGTGTATTGAGCTTCATTGGGTCTTACTTTGGTCAATTCTTCCATTTTAGTTACTAGGAAGGTTTAGATAACGAAAGGATGATGTAATGAGCCTATTTTGGTCCTAATTAAATGTATTGTGCTTCATTTGGTCTTACTTTTGTCAATGACGCCATTTTAGTCATTAGGAAGGTTTAGATAACCAAAGGATGATGTAGTGAGCTTATTTTGGTCCTAATTGAGTGTATCGAGCTTCATTTGGTCTTACTTTGGTCAATTCTTTCATTTTAGTCACTAGGAAGGTTTAGATAACCAAAGGATGATGTAATGAGCCTATTTTGGTCCTAATTGAGTGTTTTGAGCTTCATTAGGTCTTACTTTGCTCAATTCTTCCATTTTAGTTACTAGGAAGGTTTAGATAACTAAAGGATGATGTAATGAGCCTATTTTGTTCCTAATTAAATGTATTAAGCTTCATTTAGTCTTACTTTGGTCAATTCTTCCATTTTAGTTACTAGGAAGGTTTAGATAACGAAAGGATGATGTAATGAGCCTATTTTGGTCCTAATTGGATGTGTTGAGCTTCATTTGGTCTTACTTTGGTCAATGACTCCATTTTAGTCATTAAGAAGGTTTAGATAACCAAAGGATGATGTAGTGAGCTTATTTTGGTCCTAATTGAGTGTATCGAGCTTCATTTGGTCTTACTTTGGTCAATTCTTTCATTTTAGTCACTAGGAAGGTTTAGATAACCAAAGGATGATGTAATGAGCCTATTTTGGTCCTAATTGAGTGTTTTGAGCTTCATTAGGTCTTACTTTGCTCAATTCTTCCATTTTAGTTACTAGGAAGGTTTAGATAACTAAAGGATGATGTAATGAGCCTATTTTGTTCCTAATTAAATGTATTAAGCTTCATTTAGTCTTACTTTGGTCAATTCTTCCATTTTAGTTACTAGGAAGGTTTAGATAACGAAAGGATGATGTAATGAGCCTATTTTGGTCCTAATTGGATGTGTTGAGCTTCATTTGGTCTTACTTTGGTCAATGACTCCATTTTAGTCATTAAGAAGGTTTAGATAACCAAAGGATGATGTAATGAGCCTATTTTGGTCCTAATTGAGTGTGTTGAGCTTCATTACATATTAATTTGGTCAATTCTTTCATTTTAGTCACTAGGAAGGTTTAGATAACCAAAGGACCATGTAATGAGCCTATTTTGGTCCTAATTGAGTGTATTGAGCTTCATTATGTCTTACTTTGGTCAATTCTTCCATTTTAGTTACTAGGAAGGTTTAGATAACGAAAGGATGATGTAATGAGCCTATTTTGGCCCTAATTGAATGTATTGAACTTCATTGGGTCTTACTTTGGTCCATGACTCCATTTTAGCCACTAGGAAGGTTTAGATAACCAAAGGATGATGTAATGAGCCTATTTTGGTCCTAATTGAGTGTATTGAGTTTCACTTGGTCTTACTTTGGTCAATTCTTCCATTTTAGTCACTTGGAAGGTTTAGATAACCAAAGGATGATGTAATGAGCCTATTTTAGTCCTAATTGAGTGCGTTGAGCTTCATTTGGTCTTACTTTGGTCAATTCTTCCATTTTAGTTACTAGGAAGGTTTAGATAATGAAAGGATGATGTAATGAGCCTATTTTGGTCCTAATTGGATGTGTTGAGCTTCATTTTGTCTTACATTGGTCAATGACTCCATTTTAATCATTAAGAAGGTTTAGATAACCAAAGGATGATGTAATGAGCCTATTTTGGTCCTAATTGAGTGTGTTGAGCTTCATTACGTATTACTTTGGTCAATTCTTTCATTTTAGTCACTAGGAAGGTTTAGATAACCAAAGGATCATGTAATGAGCCTATTTTGGTCCTAATTGAGTGTATTGAGCTTCATTTTGTCTTACTTTGGTCAATTCGTCCATTTTAGTTACTAGGAAGGTTTAGATAACCAAAGGATGATGTAATGAGCCTATTTTGGTCCTAATTGAGTGTATTGAGTTTCACTTGGTCTTACTTTGGTCAATTCTTCCATTTTAGTCACTTGGAAGGTTTAGATAACCAAAGGATGATGTAATGAGCCTATTTTGGTCCTAATTGAGTGCGTTGTGCTTCATTTGGTCTTACTTTGGTCAATGACTCCATTTTAGTCACTAGGATGGTGTAAATAAGCAAAGGATGATGTAATGAGCCTATTTTGGTCCTAATTGAGTGTATTGAGCTTCATTGGGTCTTACTTTGGTCAATTCTTCCATTTTAGTTACTAGGAAGGTTTAGATAACGAAAGGATGATGTAATGAGCCTATTTTGGTCCTAATTAAATGTATTGAGCTTCATTTGGTCTTACTTTTGTCAATGACGCCATTTTAGTCATTAGGAAGGTTTAGATAACCAAAGGATGATGTAATGAGCCTATTTTGGTCCTAATTGAGTGCATTGAGCTTCATTTGGTCTTACTTTGGTCTATGACTCCACTTTAGTCACTATGAAGGTGTAGATAACCAAATGATGATGTAATGAGCCTATTTTGGTCCTAATTGAGTATGTTGAGTTTCATTACGTCTTACTTTGGTTAATTCTTCCATTTTAGTTACTAGGAAGGTTTAGATAACGAAAGGCTGATGTAATGAGCCTATTTTGGTCCTAATTGAATGTATTGAGCTTCATTTGGTCTTACTTTGGTCAATGACTCCATTTTAGTCATTAGGAAGGTTTAGATAACCAAAGGATGATGTAATGAGCCTATTTTGGTCCTAATTGAGTGTATTGAGCTTCATTAGGTCTTACTTTGGTCAATTCTTCCATTGTAGTTACTAGGAAGGTTTAGATAACGAAAGGATGATGTAATGAGCCTATTTTGGTCCTAATTAAATGTATTGAGCTTCATTTGGTCTTACTTTGGTCAATGACGCCATTTTAGTCATTAGGAAGGTTTAGATAATCAAAGGATGATGTAATGAGCCTATTTTGGTCCTAATTGAGTGTATTGAGCTTCACTTGGTCTTACTTTGGTCAATTCTTCCATTTTAGTCACTAGGAAGGTTTAGATAACCAAAGGATGATGTAATGAGCCTATTTTGGTTCGAATTGAGTATATTGAGCTTCATTCGGTCTTACTTTGGTCAATTCTTTCATTTTAGTCACTAGGAAGGTTTAGATAACTGAAGGATAATGTAATGAGCCTATTTTGGTCCTAATTGAATGTATTGAGCTTCATTTGGTCTTACTTTGGTCAATGACTCCATTTTAGTCATTAAGAAGGTTTAGATAACCAAAGGATGATGTAATGAGCTTATTTTGGTCCTAATTGAGTGTATCGAGCTTCATTTAGTCTTACTTTGGTCAATTCTTTCATTTTAGTCACTAGGAACGTTTAGATAACCAAAGGATGATGTAATGAGCCTATTTTAGTCCTAATTGAGTGTTTTGAGCTTCATTAGGTCTTACTTTGGTCAATTCTTCCATTTTAGTTACTAGGAAGGTTTAGATAACTAAAGGATGATGTAATGAGCCTATTTTGTTCCTAATTAAATGTATTAAGCTTCATTTAGTCTTACTTTGGTCAATTCTTCCATTTTAGTTACTAGGAAGGTTTAGATAACGAAAGGATGATGTAATGAGCCTATTTTGGTCCTAATTGGATGTGTTGAGCTTCATTTGGTCTTACTTTTGTCAATGACTCCATTTTAGTCATTAAGAAGGTTTAGATAACCAAAGGATGATGTAATGAGCCTATTTTGGTCCTAATTGAGTGTGTTGAGCTTCGTTACATATTAATTTGGTCAATTCTTTCATTTTAGTCACTAGGAAGGTTTAGATAACCAAAGGATGATGTAATGAGCCTATTTTGGTCCTAATTGAGTGTATTGAGCTTCATTATGTGTTACTTTGGTCAATTCTTCCATTTTAGTTACTAGGAATGTTTAGATAACCAAAGGATGATGTAATGAGCCTATTTTGGCCCTAATTGAATGTATTGAGCTTCATTGGGTCTTACTTTGGTCCATGACTCCATTTTAGCCACTAGGAAGGTTTAGATAACCAAAGGATGATGTAATGAGCCTATTTTGGTCCTAATTGAGTGTATTGAGTTTCACTTGGTCTTACTTTGGTCAATTCTTCCATTTTAGTCACTTGGAAGGTTTAGATAACCAAAGGATGATGTAATGAGCCTATTTTGGTCCTAATTGAGTGCGTTGAGCTTCATTTGGTCTTACTTTGGTCAATGACTCCATTTTAGTCACTAGGATGGTGTAAATAAGCAAAGGATGATGTAATGAGCCTATTTTGGTCCTAATTGAGTGTATTGAGCTTCATTGGGTCTTACTTTGGTCAATTCTTCCATTTTAGTTACTAGGAAGGTTTAGATAACGAAAGGATGATGTATGAGCCTATTTTGGTCCTAATTAAATGTATTGTGCTTCATTTGGTCTTACTTTTGTCAATGACGCCATTTTAGTCATTAGGAAGGTTTAGATAACCAAAGGATGATGTAATGAGCCTATTTTTGTCCTAATTGAGTGCATTGAGCTTCATTTGGTCTTACTTTGGTCCATGACTCCACTTTAGTCACTGTGAAGGTGTAGATAAGCAAAGGATGATGTAATGAGCCTATTTTGGTCCTAATTGAGTGTATTGAGCTTCATTGGGTCTTACTTTGGTCAATTCTTCCATTTTAGTTACTAGGAAGGTTTAGATAACGAAAGGATGATGTAATGAGCCTATTTTGGTCCTAATTAAATGTATTGTGCTTCATTTGGTCTTACTTTTGTCAATGACGCCATTTTAGTCATTAGGAAGGTTTAGATAACCAAAGGATGATGTAATGAGCCTATTTTGGTCCTAATTGAGTGCGTTGAGCTTCATTTGGTCTTACTTTGGTCAATTCTTCCATTTTAGTTACTAGGAAGGTTTAGATAATGAAAGGATGATGTAATGAGCCTATTTTGGTCCTAATTGGATGTGTTGAGCTTCATTTTGTCTTACATTGGTCAATGACTCCATTTTAGTCATTAAGAAGGTTTAGATAAGCAAAGGATGATGTAATGAGCCTATTTTGGTCCTAATTGAATGTGTTGAGCTTCATTACGTATTACTTTGGTCAATTGTTTCATTTTAGTCACTAGGAAGGTTTAGATGACCAAAGGATCATGTAATGAGCCTATTTTGGTCCTAATTGAGTGTATTGAGCTTCATTTTGTCTTACTTTGGTCAATTCGTCCATTTTAGTTACTAGGAAGGTTTAGATAACCAAAGGATGATGTAATGAGCCTATTTTGGTCCTAATTGAGTGTATTGAGCTTCATTTGGTCTTACTTTGGTCAATTCTTCCATTTTAGTCACTTGGAAGGTTTAGATAACCAAAGGATGATGTAATGAGCCTATTTTGGTCCTAATTGAGTGCGTTGTGCTTCATTTGGTCTTACTTTGGTCAATGACTCCATTTTAGTCACTAGGATGGTGTAAATAAGCAAAGGATGATGTAATGAGCCTATTTTGGTCCTAATTGAGTGTATTGAGCTTCATTGGGTCTTACTTTGGTCAATTCTTCCATTTTAGTTACTAGGAAGGTTTAGATAACGAAAGGATGATGTAATGAGCCTATTTTGGTAATGTATTGAGCTTAATTTGGTCTTACTTTTGTCAATGACGCCATTTTAGTCATTAGGAAGGTTTAGATAACCAAAGGATGATGTAATGAGCCTATTTTGGTCCTAATTGAGTGCATTGAGCTTCATTTGGTCTTACTTTGGTCCATGACTCCACTTTAGTCACTATGAAGGTGTAGATAACCAAAGGATGATGTAATGAGCCTATTTTGGTCCTAATTGAGTATGTTGAGTTTCATTACGTCTTACTTTGGTTAATTCTTCCATTTTAGTTACTAGGAAGGTTTAGATAACGAAAGGCTGATGTAATGAGCCTATTTTGGTCCTAATTGAATGTATTGAGCTTCATTTGGTCTTACTTTGGTCAATGACTCCATTTTAGTCATTAGGAATGTTTAGATAACCAAAGGATGATGTAATGAGCCTACTTTGGTCCTAATTGAGTGTATTGAGCTTCATTAGGTCTTACTTTGGTCAATTCTTCCATTTTAGTTACTAGGAAGGTTTAGATAACGAAAGGATGATGTAATGAGCCTATTTTGGTCCTAATTAAATGTATTGAGCTTCATTTGGTCTTACTTTGGTCAATGACGCCATTTTAGTCATTAGGAAGGTTTAGATAACAAAGGATGATGTAATGAGCCTATTTTGGTCCTAATTGAGTGTATTGAGCTTCATTGGTCTTACTTTGGTCAATTCTTCCATTTTAGTCACTTGGAAGGTTTAGATAACCAAAGGATGATGTAATGAGCCTATTTTGGTCCTAATTGAGTGTATTGAGCTTCATTAGGTCTTACTTTGGTCAATTCTTTCATTTTAGTCACTAGGAAGGTTTAGATAACGAAGGATGATGTAATGAGCCTATTTTGGTCCTAATTGAATGTATTGAGCTTCATTTGGTCTTACTTTGGTCAATGACTCCATTTTAGTCATTAGAAGGTTTAGATAACAAAAGGATGATAATGAGCCTATTTTGGTCCTAATTGAGTGTATTGAGCTTCATTTGGTCTTACTTTGGTCAATTCTTTCATTTTAGTCACTAGGAAGGTTTAGATAACCAAAGGATGATGTAATGAGCCTATTTTGGTCCTAATTGAGTGTATTGAGCTTCATTAGGTCTTACTTTGGTCAATTCTTCCATTTTAGTTACTAGGAAGGTTTAGATAACAAAGGATGATGTAATGAGCCTATTTTTCCTAATTTGTATTGCTTCATTTAGTCTTACTTTGGTCAATTCTTCCATTTTAGTTACTAGGAAGGTTTAGATAACGAAAGGATGATGTAATGAGCCTATTTTGGTCCTAATTGATGTGTTGAGCTTCATTTGGTCTTACTTTGTCAATGACTCCATTTTAGTCATTAGAAGGTTTAGATAACCAAAGGATGATGTAATGAGCCTATTTTGGTCCTAATTGAGTGTATTGAGCTTCATTTCTTACTTTGGTCAATTCTTCATTTTAGTCACTAGGAAGGTTTAGATAACCAAAGGATGATGTAATGAGCCTATTTTGGTCCTAATTGAGTGTATTGAGCTTCATTAGTCTTACTTTGGTCAATTCTTCCATTTTAGTTACTAGGAAGGTTTAGATAACGAAAGGATGATGTAATGAGCCTATTTTGGTCCTAATTGAATGTATTGAGCTTCATTGGGTCTTACTTTGGTCAATGACTCCATTTTAGTCACTAGGAAGGTTTAGATAACCAAAGGATGATGTAATGAGCCTATTTTGGTCCTAATTGAGTGTATTGAGTTTCATTGGTCTTACTTTGGTCAATTCTTCCATTTTAGTCACTAAGGTTTAGATAACCAAAGGATGATGTAATGAGCCTATTTTGGTCCTAATTGAGTGTTGAGCTTCATTTGGTCTTACTTTGGTCAATGACTCCATTTTAGTCACTAGGATGGTTAGATAACAAAAGGATGATGTAATGAGCCTATTTTGGTCCTAATTGAGTGTATTGAGCTTCATTGGGTCTTACTTTGGTCAATTCTTCCATTTTAGTTACTAGGAAGGTTTAGATAACGAAAGGATGATGTAATGAGCCTATTTTGGTCCTAATTAAATGTATTGAGCTTCATTTGGTCTTACTTTGTCAATGACGCCATTTTAGTCATTAGGAAGGTTTAGATAACCAAAGGATGATGTAATGAGCCTATTTTGGTCCTAATTGAGTGCATTGAGCTTCATTTGGTCTTACTTTGGTCAATGACTCCATTTAGTCACTAGGAAGGTTAGATAACCAAAGGATGATGTAATGAGCCTATTTTGGTCCTAATTGAGTGTTGAGTTTCATTAGTCTTACTTTGGTCAATTCTTCCATTTTAGTTACTAGGAAGGTTTAGATAACGAAAGGATGATGTAATG
>RYYW01000723.1:0-11334 GCA_013621005.1 Aeschynomene evenia | reverse complement strand
TGGTCTTACTTTGGTCAATATTTAAGTCACTAGGATGTAGATAACCAAAGGATGATGTAATGAGCCTATTTTGGTGAGTGTATTGCTTCATTTGTCTCTTTGGTCAATTCTTCATTTTAGTCACTAGGATGTGTAGATTACCAAAGGATGTAATGAGTCTATTTTGGTCCTAATTGAGTGTATTGAGCTTCATTTGGTCTTACTTTGGTCAATTCCATTTTAGTCACTAGGATGTTGTAGATAACCAAAGGATGATGTAATGAGCCTTTTTTGGTCCTAATTGAGTGTATTGAGCTTCATTTGGTCTTACTTTGGTCAATTATTTAAGTCACTAGGATGTGTAGATAACCAAAGGATGATGTAATGAGCCTATTTTGGTCCTTATTGAGTGTATTGAGCTTCATTTGATCTTACTTTGGTCAATTCTTCCATTTTAGTCACTAGGATGTTGTAGATTACCAAAGGATGATGTAATGAGCCTATTTTGGTCCTAATTGAGTGTATTGAGCTTCATTTGGTCTTACTTTGGTCAATGGCTCCATTTCACTAGCCACCCGGAGCCAAAGAATGATGTAATGAGCAATTGAGTGTCTTCATTTGACTTTGGTCAATTCTATTTTAGTCACTAGGAGTTGTAGATTACCAAAGGATGATGCTATTTTGGTCCTAATTGAGTGTATTGAGCTCATTTGGTCTTACTTTGGTCAATTTTCCATTTAAGTCACTAGGATGTTGTAGATACCAAAGGATGATGTAATGAGCTATTTGGTCCTAATTGAGTGTATTGAGCTTCATTTGGTCTTACTTTGGTCAATTTTTCCATTTAAGTCACTAGGATGTGTAGATTACCAAAGGATGATGTAATGAGCTATTTTGGTCCTAATTGAGTGTATTGAGCATCATTTCATTTTGTCTTATTTTGGTCAATTTTTCCATTTAAGTCACTAGGATGGTGTAGATAACCAAAGGATGATGTAATGAGCCTATTTTGGTCCTTATTGAGTGTATTGAGCTTCATTTGATCTTACTTTGGTCAATTCTTCCATTTTAGTCACTAGGATGTTGTAGATTACCAAAGGATGATGTAATGGCCATTTTTGGTCCTAATTGAGTGTATTGAGCTTCATTTGGTCTTACTTTGGTCAATTCTTCCATTTTAGTCACTAGGATGTTGTAGATACCAAAGGATGATGTAATGAGCCTATTTTGGTCCTAATTGAGTGTATTGAGCTTCATTTGGTCTTACTTTGGTCAATGGCTCATTTTAGTCACTAGGAGTTGTAGATTACCAAAGGATGATGTAATGAGATTTTGGTCCTAATTGAGTGTATTGAGCTTCATTTGGTCTTACTTTGGTCAATTTTTCCATTTAAGTCACTAGGATGGTGTAGATAACCAAAGGATGATGTAATGAGCCTATTTTGGTCCTTATTGAGTGTATTGAGCTTCATTTGATCTTACTTTGGTCAATTCTTCCATTTTAGTCACTAGGATGTTGTAGATTACCAAAGGATGATGTAATGAGCCTATTTTGGTCCTAATTGAGTGTATTGAGCTTCATTTGGTCTTACTTTGGTCAATGGCTCCATTTTAGTCACGAGGATGTTGTAGATAACCAAAGAATGATGTAATGAGCCTTTTTTGGTCCTAATTGAGTGTATTGAGCTTCATTTGGTCTTACTTTGGTCAATTTCCATTTAAGTCACTAGGATGGTGTAGATAACCAAAGGATGATGTAATGAGCCTATTTTGGTCCTTATTGAGTGTATTGCTTCATTTTCTTACTTTGGTCAATTCTTCCATTTTAGTCACTAGGATGTTGTAGATTACCAAAGGATGATGTAATGGGCCTATTTGTCCTAATTCAGTGTATTGAGCTTCATTTGGTCTTACTTTGGTCAATTCTTCCATTTTAGTCACTAGGATGTTGTAGATAACCAAAGGATGATGTAATGAGCCTATTTTTGTCCTTATTGAGTGTATTGAGCTTCATTTGATCTTACTTTGGTCAATTCTCCATTTTTGTCACTAGGATGTTGTAGATTACCAAAGGATGATGTAATGCGCCTATTTTGGTCCTAATTGAGTGTATTGAGCTTCATTTGGTCTTACTTTGGTCAATTCTTCCATTTTAGTCACTAGGATGTAATAGATTACCAAAGGATGATGTAATGAGCCTATTTTGGTCCTAATTGAGTGTATTGAGCTTCATTTGGTCTTACTTTGGTCAATGGCTCCATTTTAGTCACAAGGATGTTGTAGATAACAAAAGGATGATGTAATGAGCCTTTTTGGTCCTAATTGAGTGTATTGAGCTTCATTTGGTCTTACTTTGGTCAATTTTTCCATTTAAGTCACTAGGATGGTGTAGATAACCAAAGGATGATGTAATGAGCCTATTTTGGTCCTTATTGAGTGTATTGAGCTTCATTTGATCTTACTTTGGTCAATTCTTCCATTTTAGTCACTAGGATGTTGTAGATTACCAAAGGATGATGTAATGGGATTTTGGTCCTAATTCAGTGTATTGAGCTTCATTTGGTCTTACTTTGGTCAATTCTTCCATTTTGTCACTAGGATGTTGTAGATAACCAAAGGATGATGTAATGAGCCTATTTTGTCCTTATTGAGTGTATTGAGCTTCATTTGATCTTACTTGGTCAATTCTTCCATTTTTGTCACTAGAGATTACCAAAGGATGATGTAATGGCCTATTTTGGTCCTAATTGAGTGTATTGAGCTTCATTTGGTCTTACTTTGGTCAATGGCTCCATTTTAGTCACAAGGATGTTGTAGATAACCAAAGGATGATGTAATGAGCCTTTTTGGTCCTAATTGAGTGTATTGAGCTTCATTTGGTCTTACTTTGGTCAATTTTTCCATTTAAGTCACTAGGATGGTGTAGATAACCAAAGGATGATGTAATGAGCCTATTGGTCCTTATTGAGTGTATTGAGCTTCATTTGATCTTACTTTGGTCAATTCTTCCATTTTAGTCACTAGGATGTTGTAGATTACCAAAGGATGATGTAATGGGCTATTTTTGGTCCTAATTCAGTGTATTGAGCTTCATTTGGTCTTACTTTGGTGAATTCTTCCATTTTAGTCACTAGGATGTTGTAGATTACCAAAGGATGATGTAATGAGCCTATTTTGGTCCTAATTGAGTGTATTGAGCTTCATTTGGTCTTACTTTGGTCAATTTCCATTTAGTCACTAGGATGTTGTAGATAACCAAAGGATGATGTAATGAGCCTATTTTGGTTCTAATTGAGTGTATTGAGCTTCATTTTTCTTACTTTGGTCAATTCTTCCATTTTAGTCACTAGGATGTTGTAGATTACCAAAGGATGATGTAATGAGCCTATTTTGGTCCTAATTGAGTGTATTGAGCTTCATTTGGTCTTACTTTGGTCAATTCATTTTAGTCACTAGGATGTTGTAGATTACCAAAGGATGATGTAATGAGCCTATTTTGGTCCTAATTGAGTGTATTGAGCTTCATTTGGTCTTACTTTGGTCAATTCTTCCATTTTAGTCACTAGGATGTTTAGATTACCAAAGGATGATGTAATGAGCCTATTTGGTCCGATTGAGTGTATTGAGCTTCATTTGGTCCTACTTTCGTCAATGGCTCCATTTTAGTCACTAGGATGTTGTAGATAACCAAAGGATGATGTAATGAGCCTATTTTGGTTCTAATTGAGTGTATTGAGCTTCATTTAGTCTTACTTTGGTCAATTCCATTTTAGTCACTAGGATGTTGTAGATTACCAAAGGATGATGTAATGAGCCTATTTTGGTCCTAATTGAGTGTGTTGAGCTTCAATTGGTTACTTTGGTCAAATTTTAGTCACTAGGAAGTTGTAGATTACCAAAGGATGATGTAATGAGCCTATTTGGTCCTAATTGAGTGTATTGAGCTTCATTTGGTCTTACTTTGGTCAATTTTTCCATTTAAGTCACTAGGATGGTTGTAGATAACCAAAGGATGATGTAATGAGCCTATTTTGGTCCTTATTGAGTGTATTGAGCTTCATTTGATCTTACTTTGGTCAATTCTTCCATTTTAGTCACTAGGATGTTGTAGATTACCAAAGGATGATGTAATGAGCCTATTTTGGTCCTAATTGAGTGTATTGAGCTTCATTTGGTCTTACTTTGGTCAATGGCTCCATTTTAGTCACAGGATGTTGTAGATAACCAAAGATGATGTAATGAGCCTTTTTTGGTCCTAATTGAGTGTATTGAGCTTCATTTGGTCTTACTTTGGTCAATTTTCCATTTAGTCACTAGGATGGTGTAGATAACCAAAGGATGATGTAATGAGCCTATTTTGGTCCTTATTGAGTGTATTGAGCTTCATTTGATCTTACTTTGGTCAATTCTTCCATTTTAGTCACTAGGATGTTGTAGATTACCAAAGGATGATGTAATGGGCCTATTTTGGTCCTAATTGAGTGTATTGAGCTTCATTTGTCTTACTTTGGTGAATTCTCCATTTTAGTCACTAGGATGTTGTAGATAACCAAAGGATGATGTAATGAGCCTATTTTGTCCTTATTGAGTGTGAGCTTCATTTGGTCTTACTTTGGTCAATGGCTCCATTTTAGTCACAAGGATGTTGTAGATAACCAAAGGATGATGTAATGAGCCTATTTTGGTCCTAATTGAGTGTATTGAGCTTCATTTGATCTTACTTTGGTCAATTCTTCCATTTTAGTCACTAGGATGTTGTAGATTACCAAAGGATGATGTATGGGCCTATTTTGTCCTAATTCAGTGTATTGAGCTTCATTTGGTCTTACTTTGGTCAATTCTTCCATTTTAGTCACTAGGATGTTGTAGATAACCAAAGGATGATGTAATGAGCCTATTTTGTCCTTATTGAGTGTATTGAGCTTCATTTGATCTTACTTTGGTCAATTCTTCCATTTTTGTCACTAGGATGTTGTAGATTACCAAAGGATGTAATGCGCCTATTTTGGTCCTAATTGAGTGTATTGAGCTTCATTTGTCTTATCAATTCTTCCATTTTAGTCACTAGGATGGATTACCTAATGAGCCTATTTTGGTCTAATTGAGTGTATTGAGCTTCAATTGTCTTACTTTGGTCAATGGCTCCATTTTAGTCACTAGGATGTTGTAGATACAAAGGATGATGTAATGAGCCTTTTTTGGTCCTAATTGAGTGTATTGAGCTTCATTTGGTCTTATTTTGGTCAATTTTTCCATTTAAGTCACTAGGATGGTGTAGATAACCAAAGGATGATGTAATGAGCCTATTTTGGTCCTTATTGAGTGTATTGAGCTTCATTTGATCTTACTTTGGTCAATTCTTCCATTTTAGTCACTTGGATGTTGTAGATTACCAAAGGATGATGTAATGGGCCTTTTTTGTCCTAATTCAGTGTATTGAGCTTCATTTGGTCTTACTTTGGTCAATTCTTCCATTTTAGTCACTAGGATGTTGTAGATAACCAAAGGATGATGTAATGAGCCTATTTTGGTCCTTATTGAGTGTATTGAGCTTCATTTGATCTTACTTTGGTCAATTCTTCCATTTTTGTCACTAGGATGTTGTAGATTACCAAAGGATGATGTAATGGGCTATTTTGGTCCTAATTCAGTGTATTGAGCTTCATTTGGTCTTACTTTGGTGAATTCTCCAATTTTAGTCACTAGGATGTTGTAGATTACCAAAGGATGATGTAATGAGCCTATTTTGGTCCTAATTGAGTGTATTGAGCTTCATTTGGTCTTACTTTGGTCAATGGCTCCATTTTAGTCACTAGGATGTTGTAGATAACCAAAGGATGATGTAATGAGCCTATTTTGGTTCTATTGAGTGTATTGAGCTTCATTTAGTCTTACTTTGGTCAATTCTTCCATTTTAGTCACTAGGATGTTGTAGATAACCAAAGGATGATGTAATGAGCCTATTTTGGTCCTTATTGAGTGTATTGAGCTTCATTTGTCTTACTTTGGTCAATTCTTCCATTTTTGTCACTAGGATGTTGTAGATTACCAAAGGATGATGTAATGGCCTTTTGGTCCTAATTGAGTGTATTGAGCTTCATTTGGTCTTACTTTGGTCAATTCTTCCATTTTGTCACTAGGATGTTGTAGATACCAAAGGATGATGTAATGAGCCTTTTGTCCTTATTGAGTGTATTGAGCTTCATTTGTCTTACTTGGTCAATTCTTCCATTTTTGTCACTAGGATGTTGAGATTACCAAAGGATGATGTAATGAGCCTATTTTGGTCCTAATTGAGTGTATTGAGCTTCATTTGGTCTTACTTTGGTCAATGGCTCCATTTTAGTCACAAGGATGTTGTAGATAACAAAGGATGATGTAATGAGCCTTTTTTGGTCCTAATTGAGTGTATTGAGCTTCATTTGGTCTTACTTTGGTCAATTTTTCCATTTAAGTCACTAGGATGGTGTAGATAACCAAAGGATGATGTAATGAGCCTATTTTGGTCCTTATTGAGTGTATTGAGCTTCATTTGATCTTACTTTGGTCAATTCTTCCATTTTAGTCACTAGGATGTTGTAGATTACCAAAGGATGATGTAATGGGCCATTTTTGTCCTAATTCAGTGTATTGAGCTTCATTTGGTCTTACTTTGGTCAATTCTTCCATTTTGTCACTAGGATGTTGTAGATAACCAAAGGATGATGTAATGAGCCTATTTTTGTCCTTATTGAGTGTATTGAGCTTCATTTGATCTTATTGGTCAATTCTTCCATTTTTGTCACTAGGATGTTGTAGATTACCAAAGGATGATGTAATGAGCCTATTTTGGTCCTAATTGAGTGTATTGAGCTTCATTTGGTCTTACTTTGGTCAATGGCTCCATTTTAGTCACAAGGATGTTGTAGATAACCAAAGGATGATGTAATGAGCCTTTTTTGGTCCTAATTGAGTGTATTGAGCTTCATTTGGTCTTACTTTGGTCAATTTTCCATTTAGTCACTAGGATGGTGTAGATAACCAAAGGATGATGTAATGAGCCTATTTGGTCCTATTGAGTGTATGAGCTTCATTTGGTCTTACTTTGTCAATGGCTCCATTTTAGTCACTAGGATGTTGTAGATAACCAAAGGATGATGTAATGAGCCTATTTTGGTTCTAATTGAGTGTATTGGCTTCATTTAGTCTTACTTTGGTCAATTCTTCATTTTAGTCACTAGGATGTTGTAGATTACCAAAGGATGATGTAATGAGCCTATTTTGGTCTAATTGAGTGTATTGAGCTTCATTTGTCTTACTTTGGTCAATGGCTCCATTTTAGTCACTAGGATGTTGTAGATAACCAAAGGATGATGTAATGAGCCTTTTTTGGTCCTAATTGAGTGTATTGAGCTTCATTTGGTCTTACTTTGGTCAATTTTCCATTTAAGTCACTAGGATGGTGTAGATAACCAAAGGATGATGTAATGAGCCTATTTTGGTCCTTATTGAGTGTATTGAGCTTCATTTGGTCTTACTTTGGTCAATCATTTTAGTCACTAGGAAGTTGTAGATTACCAAAGGATGATGTAATGAGCCTATTTTGGTCCTAATTGAGTGTATTGAGCTTCATTTGGTCTTACTTTGGTCAATTCTTCCATTTTAGTCACTAGGATGTAGATTACCAAAGGATGATGTAATGAGCCTATTTTGGTCCTAATTGAGTGTATTGAGCTTCATTTGTTCTTACTTTGGTCAATGGCTCCATTTTAGTCACAAGGATGTTGTAGATACCAAAGGATGATGTAATGAGCCTTTTTTTGGTCCTAATTGAGTGTATTGAGCTTCATTTGGTCTTACTTTGGTCAATTTTCCATTTAAGTCACTAGGATGGTGTAGATAACCAAAGGATGATGTAATGAGCCTATTTTGGTCCTTATTGAGTGTATTGAGCTTCATTTTTCTTACTTTGGTCAATTCTTCCATTTTTGTCACTAGGATGTTGTAGATTACCAAAGGATGATGTAATGAGCCTTTTTGGTCCTAATTGAGTGTATTGAGCTTCATTTGGTCTTACTTGGTCAATTTTCCATTTAAGTCACTAGGATGGTGTAGATAACCAAAGGATGATGTAATGAGCCTATTTTGGTCTTATTGAGTGTATTGAGCTTCATTTTCTTACTTTGGTCAATTCTTCCATTTAGTCACTAGGATGTTGTAGATTACCAAAGGATGATGTTATGGCCTATTTTGTCCTAATTCAGTGTATTGAGCTTCATTTGGTCTTACTTTGGTCAATTCTTCCATTTTAGTCACTAGGATGTTGTAGATAACCAAAGGATGATTAATGAGCCTATTTTTGTCCTTATTGAGTGTATTGAGCTTCATTTGATCTTACTTTGGTCAATTCTTCCATTTTTGTCACTAGGATGTTGTAGATTACCAAAGGATGATGTAATGCGCCTATTTTGGTCCTAATTGAGTGTATTGAGCTTCATTTGGTCTTAATTTGGTCAATTCTTCCATTTTAGTCACTAGGATGGTAGATTACCAAAGGATGATGTAATGAGCCTATTTTGGTCCTTATTGAGTGTATTGAGCTTCATTTGATCTTACTTTGGTCAATTCTTCCATTTTGTCACTAGGATGTTGTAGATTACCAAAGGATGATGTAATGGCCTATTTTGGTCCTAATTGAGTGTATTGAGCTTCATTTGGTCTTACTTTGGTCAATTCTTCCATTTTAGTCACTAGGATGTTGTAGATTACCAAAGGATGATGTAATGAGCCTATTTTGGTCCTAATTGAGTGTATTGAGCTTCATTTGGTCTTACTTTGGTCAATGGCTCCATTTTAGTCACTAGGATGTTGTAGATAACCAAAGGATGATGTAATGAGCCTATTTTGGTCCTAATTGAGTGTATTGTGCTTCATTTGTCTTACTTTATTCTTCCATTTTGTCACTAGGATGTTGTAGATAACCAAGGATGATGTAATGACCTATTTTGTCCTTATTGAGTGTATTGAGCTTCATTTGATCTTACTTTGGTCAATTCTTCCATTTTTGTCACTAGGATGTTGTAGATTACCAAAGGATGATGTAATGAGCCTATTTTGGTCCTAATTGAGTGTATTGAGCTTCATTTGGTCTTACTTTGGTCAATGGCTCCATTTTAGTCACTAGGATGTTGTAGATAACCAAAGGATGATGTAATGAGCCTTTTTGGTCCTAATTGAGTGTATTGAGCTTCATTTGGTCTTACTTTGGTCAATTTTTCCATTTAAGTCACTAGGATGGTGTAGATAACCAAAGGATGATGTAATGAGCCTATTTTGGTCCTTATTGAGTGTATTGAGCTTCATTTGGTCTTACTTTGGTCAATTCTTCCATTTTTAGTCACTAGGATGTTGTAGATTACCAAAGGATGATGTAATGGGCCTATTTTGTCCTAATTCAGTGTATTGAGCTTCATTTGTCTTACTTTGGTCAATTCTTCCATTTTAGTCACTAGGATGTTGTAGATAACCAAAGGATGATGTAATGAGCCTATTTTTGTCCTTATTGAGTGTATTGAGCTTCATTTGATCTTACTTTGGTCAATTCTTCCATTTTTGTCACTAGGATGTTGTAGATTACCAAAGGATGATGTAATGCGCCTATTTTGGTCCTAATTGAGTGTATTGAGCTTCATTTGGTCTTACTTTGGTCAATTCTTCCATTTTAGTCACTAGGATGTAATAGATTACCAAAGGATGATGTAATGAGCCTATTTTGGTCCTAATTGAGTGTATTGAGCTTCATTTGGTCTTACTTTGGTCAATGGCTCCATTTTAGTCACAAGGATGTTGTAGATAACAAAGGATGATGTAATGAGCCTTTTTTGGTCTAATTGAGTGTATTGAGCTTCATTTGGTCTTACTTTGGTCAATTTTTCCATTTAAGTCACTAGGATGGTGTAGATAACCAAAGGATGATGTAATGAGCCTATTTTGGTCCTTATTGAGTGTATTGAGCTTCATTTGATCTTACTTTGGTCAATTCTTCCATTTTAGTCACTAGGATGTTGTAGATTACCAAAGGATGATGTAATGGCCATTTTGGTCCTAATTCAGTGTATTGAGCTTCATTTGGTCTTACTTTGGTCAATTCTTCCATTTTGTCACTAGGATGTTGTAGATAACCAAAGGATGATGTAATGAGCCTATTTTTGTCCTTATTGAGTGTATTGAGCTTCATTTGATCTTACTTGGTCAATTCTTCCATTTTGTCACTAGGATGTTGTAGATTACCAAAGGATGATGTAATGAGCCTATTTTGGTCCTAATTGAGTGTATTGAGCTTCATTTGGTCTTACTTTGGTCAATGGCTCCATTTTAGTCACAGGATGTTGTAGATAACAAAGGATGATGTAATGAGCCTTTTTTGGTCCTAATTGAGTGTATTGAGCTTCATTTGGTCTTACTTTGGTCAATTTTTCCATTTAAGTCACTAGGATGGTGTAGATAACCAAAGGATGATGTAATGAGCCTATTTTGGTCCTTATTGAGTGTATTGAGCTTCATTTGATCTTACTTTGGTCAATTCTTCCATTTTGTCACTAGGATGTTGTAGATTACCAAAGGATGATGTAATGGCCTATTTTGGTCCTAATTCAGTGTATTGAGCTTCATTTGGTCTTACTTTGGTCAATTCTTCCATTTTAGTCACTAGGATGTTGTAGATTACCAAAGGATGATGTAATGAGCCTATTTTGGTCCTAATTGAGTGTATTGAGCTTCATTTGGTCTTACTTTGGTCAATTCTTCCATTTTAGTCACTAGGATGTTTAGATTACCAAAGGATGATGTAATGAGCCTATTTTGGTCCTATTGAGTGTATTGAGCTTCATTTGGTCTTACTTTGGTCAATGGCTCCATTTTAGTCACAAGGATGTTGTAGATAACAAATGATGTAATGAGCCTTTTTGGTCCTAATTGAGTGTATTGAGCTTCATTTGGTCTTACTTTGGTCAATTTTTCCATTTAAGTCACTAGGATGGTGTAGATAACCAAAGGATGATGTAATGAGCCTATTTTGGTCCTTATTGAGTGTATTGAGCTTCATTTGATCTTACTTTGGTCAATTCTTCCATTTTTGTCACTAGGATGTTGTAGATTACCAAAGGATGATGTAATGGCCTATTTTGGTCCTAATTGAGTGTATTGAGCTTCATTTGGTCTTACTTTGGTCAATTCTTCCATTTTAGTCACTAGGATGTTGTAGATTACCAAAGGATGATGTAATGAGCCTATTTTGGTCCTAATTGAGTGTATTGAGCTTCATTTGGTCTTACTTTGGTCAATGGCTCCATTTTAGTCACAAGGATGTTGTAGATA
>RYYW01000722.1:0-22462 GCA_013621005.1 Aeschynomene evenia | reverse complement strand
CATTACATCATCCATTGGTTATCTAAACCTTACTTGTGACTAAAATGGAGTCGTTGACCAAAGTAAGACCTAATGAAGCTCATACCCGCAATTAGGACCAAAATAGGCTCATTACATCATCCTTTGGTTATCTACAACAACGTAGTGACTAAAAATGGAGCCATTGATCAAAGTAAGACCAAATGAAGCTCAATACACTCAATTAGGACCAAAATAGGCTCATTACATCATCCTTTGGTTATCTAAACCTTCCTAGTGACTAAAATGGAACCTTGACCAAAGTAAGACAAAATGAAGCTCAATACACTCAATTAGACCAAAATAGGCTCATTACATCATTCATTGGTTATCTAAACCTTACTTGTGACTAAAATGGAGTCATTGACCAAAGTAAGACCTAATGAAGCTCAATACCTCAATTAGGACCAAAATAGGCTCATTACATCATCCTTTGGTTATCTAAACAACTAGTGACTAAAATGGAGTCATTGATCAAAGTAAGACCAAATGAAGCTCAATACACTCAATTAGGACCAAAATAGGCTCATTACATCATCCTTTGGTTATCTAAACCTTCCTAGTGACTAAAATGGAGTCATTGACCAAAGTAAGACCAAATGAAGCTCAATACACTCAATTAGGACCAAAATAGGCTCATTACATCATCCATTGGTTATCTAAACCTTACTTGTAACTAAAATGGAGTCATTGACCAAAGTAAAACCTAATGAAGCGCAATATACTCAATTAGGACCAAAATAGGCTCATTACATCATCCTTTGGTTATCTACAACAACCTAGTGACTAAAATGGAGTCATTGATCAAAGTAAGACCAAATGAAGCTCAATACACTCAATTAGGACCAAAATAGGCTCATTACATCATTCTTTGGTTATCTAAACCTTCCTAGTGACTAAAATGGAATCATTGACCAAAGTAATACCAAATGAAGCTCAATACACTCAATTAGGACCAAAATAGGCTCATTACATCATCCTTTGGTTATCTAAACCTTCCTTGTGACTAAAATGGATTCATTGACCAAATTAAGACCAAATGAAGTTCAATACACTCAATTAGGAACAAAATACATTACATCATCCTTTGGCTATCTAAACATTCCTAGTGACTAAAATGGAAGAATTGACCAAAGTAAGACCAAATAAAGCTCAATACACTCAATTAGGACCAAAATAGGCTCATTACATCACCCTTTGGTTATCTAAACCTTACTTGTAACTAAAATGGAGTATTGATCAAAGTAAGACCAAATGAAGCTCAATACACTCAATTAGACCAAATAGGCTCATTACATCATCCATTGGTTATCTAAACCTTACTTGTGACTAAAATGGAGTCGTTGACCAAAGTAAGACCTAATGAAGCTCAATACCCGCAATTAGGACCAAAATAGGCTCATTACATCATCCTTTGGTTATCTACAACAACGTAGTGACTAAAATGGAGCCATTGATCAAAGTAAGACCAAATGAAGCTCAATACACTCAATTAGGACCAAAATAGGCTCATTACATCATCCTTTGGTTATCTAAACCTTCCTAGTGACTAAAATGGAAACCTTGACCAAAGTAAGACAAATGAAGCTCAATACACTCAATTAGAACCAAAATAGGCTCATTACATCATTCATTGGTTATCTAAACCTTACTTGTGACTAAAATGGAGTAATTGACCAAAGTACGACCTAATGAAGCTCAATACCCTCAATTAGGACCAAAATAGGCTCATTACATCATCCTTTGGTTATCTACAACAACCTAGTGACTAAAATGGAGTCATTGATCAAAGTAAGACCAAATGAAGCTCAATACACTCAATTAGGACCAAAATAGGCTCATTACATCATCCTTTGGTTATCTAAACCTTCTAGTAATTAAAATGGAGTCATTGACCAAAGTAAGACCAAATGAAGCTCAATACACTCAATTAGGACCAAAATAGGCTCATTACATCATCCATTGGTTATCTAAACCTTACTTGTAACTAAAATGGAGTCATTGACCAAAGTAAAAACCTAATGAAGCTCAATATACTCAATTAGGACCAAAATAGGCTCATTACATCATCCTTTGGTTATCTACAACAACTAGTGACTAAAATGGAGTCATTGATCAAAGTAAGACCAAATGAAGCTCAATACACTCAATTAGGACCAAAATAGGCTCATTACATCATTCTTTGGTTATCTAAACCTTCCTAGTGACTAAAATGGAATCATTGACCAAAGTAAGACCAAATGAAGCTCAATACAGTCAATTAGGACCAAAATAGGCTCATTACATCACCCTTTGGTTATCTAAACCTTCCTTGTGACTAAAATGGATTCACTGACCAAATTAAGACCAAATGAAACTCATACACTCAATTAGGACCAAAATAGGCTCATTACATCATCCTTTGGTTATCTAAACCTTCCTTGTGACTAAACTGGAATCATTTACCAAATTAAGACCAAATGAAGCTCAATACACTCAATTAGGACCAAAATAGGCTCATTACATCATCCTGTGGTTAACTAAACCATCCTAGTGACTAAATGGAGTCGTTCACCAAAGTAAGACCAAATGAAGCTCAATACACTCAATTAGGACCAAAATAGGCTCATTACATCATCCATTGGTTATCTAAACCTTACTTGTAACTAAAATGGAGTCATTGACCAAAGTAAAACCTAATGAAGCGCAATATTCTCAATTAGGACCAAAATAGGCTCATTACATCATCCTTTGGTTATCTACAACAACCTAGTGACTAAAATGGAGTCATTGATCAAAGTAAGACCAAATGAAGCTCAATACACTCAATTAGGACCAAAATAGGCTCATTACATCATCCTTTGGTTATCTAAACCTTCCTTGTGACTAAAATGGATTGACCAAATTAAGATCAAATGAAGTTCAATACACTCAATTAGGAACAAAATAGACACATTACATCATCCTTTGGCTATCTAAACATTCCTAGTGACTAAAATGGAGAATTGACCAAAGTAAGACCAAAAAAGCTCAATACACTCAATTAGGACCAAAATAGGCTCATTACATCACCCTTTGGTTATCTAAACCTTACTTGTAACTAAAATGGAGTCATTGACCAAAGTAAGACCAAATGAAGCTCAATACACTAAATTAAGAGCAAAATAGGCTCATTACATCATCCATTGGTTATCTAAACCTTACTTGTGACTAAAATGGAGTCGTTGACCAAAGTAAGACCTAATGAAGCTCAATACCCGCAATTAGGACCAAATAGGCTCATTACATCATCCTTTGGTTATCTACAACAACGTAGTGACTAAAATGGAGCCATTGATCAAAGTAAGACCAAATGAAGCTCAATACACTCAATTAGGACCAAAATAGGCTCATTACATCATCCTTTGGTTATCTAAACCTTCCTAGTGACTAAAATGGAATCATTGACCAAAGTAAGACCAAATGAAGCTCAATACACTCAATTAGGACCAAAATAGGCTCATTACATCATCCATTGGTTATCTAAACCTTACTTGTAACTAAAATGGAGTCATTGACCAAAGTAAAACCTAATGAAGCGCAATATACTCAATTAGGACCAAAATAGGCTCATTACATCATCCTTTGGTTATCTACAACAACCTAGTGACTAAAATGGAGTCATTGATCAAAGTAAGACCAAATGAAGCTCAATACACTCAATTAGGACCAAAATAGGCTCATTACATCATCCTTTGGTTATCTAAACCTTCCTAGTGACTAAAATGGAATCATTGACCAAAGTAATACCAAATGAAGCTCAATACACTCAATTAGGACCAAAATAGGCTCATTACATCATCCTTTGGTTATCTAAACCTTCCTTGTGACTAAAATGGATTCATTGACCAAATTAAGACCAAATGAAGTTCAATACACTCAATTAGGAACAAAAATAGACACTTACATCATCCTTTGGCTATCTAAAACATTCTAGTGACTAAAATGGAAGAATTGACCAAAGTAAGACCAAATAAAGCTCAATACACTCAATTAGGACCAAAATAGGCTCATTACATCACCTTTGGTTACTAAACCTACTTGTAACTAAAATGGAGTTATTGATCAAAGTAAGACCAAATGAAGCTCAATACACTCAATTAGACCAAAATAGGCTCATTACATCATCCATTGGTTATCTAAACCTTACTTGTGACTAAAATGGAGTCGTTGACCAAAGTAAGACCTAATGAAGCTCAATACCCGCAATTAGGACCAAAATAGGCTCATTACATCATCCTTTGGTTATCTACAACAACGTAGTGACTAAAATGGAGCCATTGATCAAAGTAAGACCAAATGAAGCTCAATACACTCAATTAGGACCAAAATAGGCTCATTACATCATCCTTTGGTTATCTAAACCTTCCTAGTGACTAAAATGGAAACCTTGACCAAAGTAAGACAAAATGAAGCTCAATACACTCAATTAGAACCAAAATAGGCTCATTACATCATTCATTGGTTATCTAAACCTTACTTGTGACTAAAATGGAGTAATTGACCAAAGTACGACCTAATGAAGCTCAATACCCTCAATTAGGACCAAAATAGGCTCATTACATCATCCTTTGGTTATCTACAACAACCTAGTGACTAAAATGGAGTCATTGATCAAAGTAAGACCAAATGAAGCTCAATACACTCAATTAGGACCAAATAGGCTCATTACATCATTCTTTGGTTATCTAAACCTTCCTAGTGACTAAAATGGAATCATTGACCAAAGTAATACCAAATGAAGCTCAATACAGTCAATTAGACAAAATAGGCTATTACATCACCCTTTGGTTATCTAAACCTTCCTTGTGACTAAAATGGATTCATGACCAAATTAAGACCAAATGAAACTCACTACACTCAATTAGGACCAAAATAGGCTCATTACATCATCCTTTGGTTATCTAAACCTTCCTTGTGACTAAACTGGAATCATTTACCAAATTAAGACCAAATGAAGCTCAATACACTCAATTAGGACCAAAATAGGCTCATTACATCATCCTGTGGTTAACTAAACCATCCTAGTGACTAGAATGGAGTCGTTCACCAAAGTAAGAACAAATGAAGCTCAATACACTCAATTAGGACCAAAATAGGCTCATTACATCATCCATTGGTTATCTAAACCTTACTTGTAACTAAAATGGAGTCATTGACCAAAGTAAAACCTAATGAAGCGCAATATTCTCAATTAGGACCAAAATAGGCTCATTACATCATCCTTTGGTTATCTACAACAACCTAGTGACTAAAATGGAGTCATTGATCAAAGTAAGACCAAATGAAGCTCAATACACTCAATTAGGACCAAAATAGGCTCATTACATCATCCTTTGGTTATCTAAACCTTCCTTGTGACTAAAATGGATTCATTGACCAAATTAAGATCAAATGAAGTTCAATACACTCAATTAGGAACAAAATAGACACATTACATCATCCTTTGGCTATCTAAACATTCCTAGTGACTAAAATGGAAGAATTGACCAAAGTAAGACCAAATAAAGCTCAATACACTCAATTAGGACCAAAATAGGCTCATTACATCACCCTTTGGTTATCTAAACCTTACTTGTAACTAAAATGGAGTCATTGACCAAAGTAAGACCAAATGAAGCTCAATACACTCAATTAAGACCAAAATAGGCTCATTACATCATCCATTGGTTATCTAAACCTTACTTGTGACTAAAATGGAGTCGTTGACCAAAGTAAGACCTAATGAAGCTCAATACCCGCAATTAGGACCAAATAGGCTCATTACATCATCCTTTGGTTATCTACAACAACGTAGTGACTAAAATGGAGCCATTGATCAAAGTAAGACCAAATGAAGCTCAATACACTCAATTAGGACCAAAATAGGCTCATTACATCATCCTTTGGTTATCTAAACCTTCCTAGTGACTAAAATGGAAACCTTGACCAAAGTAAGACAAAATGAAGCTCAATACACTCAATTAGAACCAAAATAGGCTCATTACATCATTCATTGGTTATCTAAACCTTACTTGTGACTAAAATGGAGTAATTGACCAAAGTACGACCTAATGAAGCTCAATACCCTCAATTAGGACCAAAATAGGCTCATTACATCATCCTTTGGTTATCTACAACAACCTAGTGACTAAAATGGAGTCATTGATCAAAGTAAGACCAAATGAAGCTCAATACACTCAATTAGGACCAAAATAGGCTCATTACATCATTCTTTGGTTATCTAAACCTTCCTAGTGACTAAAATGGAATCATTGACCAAAGTAATACCAAATGAAGCTCAATACAGTCAATTAGGACCAAAATAGGCTCATTACATCACCCTTTGGTTATCTAAACCTTCCTTGTGACTAAAATGGATTCACTGACCAAATTAAGACCAAATGAAACTCACTACACTCAATTAGGACCAAAATAGGCTCATTACATCATCCTTTGGTTATCTAAACCTTCCTTGTGACTAACTGGAATCATTTACCAAATTAAGACCAAATGAAGCTCAATACACTCAATTAGGACCAAAATAGGCTCATTACATCATCCTGTGGTTAACTAAACCATCCTAGTGACTAGAATGGAGTCGTTCACCAAAGTAGAACAAATGAAGCTCAATACACTCAATTAGGACCAAAATAGGCTCATTACATCATCCATTGGTTATCTAAACCTTACTTGTAACTAAAATGGAGTCATTGACCAAAGTAAACCTAATGAAGCGCAATATTCTCAATTAGGACCAAAATAGGCTCATTACATCATCCTTTGGTTATCTACAACAACCTAGTGACTAAAATGGAGTCATTGATCAAAGTAAGACCAAATGAAGCTCAATACACTCAATTAGGACCAAAATAGGCTCATTACATCATCCTTTGGTTATCTAAACCTTCCTTGTGACTAAAATGGATTCATTGACCAAATTAAGATCAAATGAAGTTCAATACACTCAATTAGGAACAAAATAGACACATTACATCATCCTTTGGCTATCTAAACATTCCTAGTGACTAAAATGGAAGAATTGACCAAAGTAAGACCAAATAAAGCTCAATACACTCAATTAGGACCAAAATAGGCTCATTACATCACCCTTTGGTTATCTAAACCTTACTTGTAACTAAAATGGAGTCATTGACCAAAGTAAGACCAAATGAAGCTCAATACACTAAATTAAGAGCAAAATAGGCTCATTACATCATCCATTGGTTATCTAAACCTTACTTGTGACTAAAATGGAGTCGTTGACCAAAGTAAGACCTAATGAGCTCAATACCCGCAATTAGGACAGAATAGGCTCATTACATCATCCTTTGGTTATCTACAACAACGTAGTGACTAAAATGGAGCCATTGATCAAAGTAAGACCAAATGAAGCTCAATACACTCAATTAGGACCAAAATAGGCTCATTACATCATCCTTTGGTTATCTAAACCTTCCTAGTGACTAAAATGGAAACCTTGACCAAAGTAAGACAAAATGAAGCTCAATACACTCAATTAGAACCAAAATAGGCCTCATTACATCATTCATTGGTTATCTAAACCTTACTTGTGACTAAAATGGAGTAATTGACCAAAGTACGACCTAATGAAGCTCAATACTCAATTAGGACCAAAATAGGCTCATTACATCATCCTTTGGTTATCTACAACAACCTAGTGACTAAAATGGAGTCATTGATCAAAGTAGACCAAATGAAGCTCAATACACTCAATTAGGACCAAATAGGCTCATTACATCATCCTTTGGTTATCTAACCTTCCTAGTGACTAAAATGGAATCATTGACCAAGTAATACCAAATGAAGCTCAATACACTCAATTAGGACCAAATAGGCTCATTACATCATCCTTGGTTATCTAAACCTTCCTTGTGACTAAAATGGATTCATTGACCAAATTAAGACCAAATGAAGTTCAATACACTCAATTAGGAACAAAATAGACACATTACATCATCCTTTGGCTATCTAAACATTCTAGTGACAAAATGGAAGAATTGACAAAGTAAGACCAAATAAAGCTCAATACACTCAATTAGGACCAAAATAGCTCATTACATCACCCTTTGGTTATCTAAACCTTACTTGTAACTAAAATGGAGTATTGATCAAAGTAAGACCAAATGAAGCTCAATACACTCAATTAAGACCAAATTAGGCTCATTACATCATCCATTGGTTATCTAAACCTTACTTGTGACTAAAATGGAGTCGTTGACCAAGTAAGACCTAATGAAGCTCAATACCCGCAATTAGGACCAAAATAGGCTCATTACATCATCCTTTGGTTATCTACAACAACGTAGTGACTAAAATGGAGCCATTGATCAAAGTAAGACCAAATGAAGCTCAATACACTCAATTAGGACCAAAATAGGCTCATTACATCATCCTTTGGTTATCTAAACCTTCCTAGTGACTAAAATGGAAACCTTGACCAAAGTAAGACAAAATGAAGCTCAATACACTCAATTAGAACCAAAATAGGCTCATTACATCATTCATTGGTTATCTAAACCTTACTTGTGACTAAAATGGAGTAATTGACCAAAGTACGACCTAATGAAGCTCAATACCCTCAATTAGGACCAAAATAGGCTCATTACATCATCCTTTGGTTATCTACAACAACCTAGTGACTAAAATGGAGTCATTGATCAAAGTAAGACCAAATGAAGCTCAATACACTCAATTAGGACCAAAATGGCTCATTACATCATTCTTTGGTTATCTAAACCTTCCTAGTGACTAAAATGGAATCATTGACCAAAGTAATACCAAATGAAGCTCAATACAGTCAATTAGGACCAAAATAGGCTCATTACATCACCCTTTGGTTATCTAAACCTTCCTTGTGACTAAAATGGATTCACTGACCAAATTAAGACCAAATGAAACTCACTACACTCATTAGGACCAAATAGGCTCATTACATCATCCTTTGGTTATCTAACCTTCCTTGTGACTAAACTGGAATCATTTACCAAATTAAGACCAAATGAAGCTCAATACACTCAATTAGGACCAAAATAGGCTCATTACATCATCCTGTGGTTAACTAAACCATCCTAGTGACTAGAATGGAGTCGTTCACCAAAGTAAGAACAAATGAAGCTCAATACACTCAATTAGGACCAAAATAGGCTCATTACATCATCCATTGGTTATCTAAACCTTACTTGTAACTAAAATGGAGTCATTGACCAAAGTAAAACCTAATGAGCGCAATATCTCAATTAGGACCAAAATAGGCTCATTACATCATCCTTTGGTTATCTACAACAACCTAGTGACTAAAATGGAGTCATTGATCAAAGTAAGACCAAATGAAGCTCAATACACTCAATTAGGACCAAAATAGGCTCATTACATCATCCTTTGGTTATCTAAACCTTCCTTGTGACTAAAATGGATTCATTGACCAAATTAAGATCAAATGAAGTTCAATACACTCATTAGGAACAAAATAGACACATTACATCATCCTTTGGCTATCTAAACATTCCTAGTGACTAAAATGGAAGAATTGACCAAAGTAAGACCAAATAAAGCTCAATACACTCAATTAGGACCAAAATAGGCTCATTACATCACCCTTTGGTTATCTAAACCTTACTTGTAACTAAAATGGAGTCATTGACCAAAGTAAGACCAAATGAAGCTCAATACACTAAATTAAGAGCAAAATAGGCTCATTACATCATCCATTGGTTATCTAAACCTTACTTGTGACTAAAATGGAGTCGTTGACCAAAGTAAGACCTAATGAAGCTCATACCCGCAATTAGGACCAGAATAGGCTCATTACATCATCCTTTGGTTATCTACAACAACCTAGTGACTAAAATGGAGCCATTGATCAAAGTAAGACCAAATGAAGCTCAATACACTCAATTAGGACCAAAATAGGCTCATTACATCATCCTTTGGTTATCTAAACCTTCCTAGTGACTAAAATGGAAACCTTGACCAAAGTAAGACAAATGAAGCTCAATACACTCAATTAGAACCAAAATAGGCTCATTACATCATTCATTGGTTATCTAAACCTTACTTGTGACTAAAATGGAGTAATTGACCAAAGTACGACCTAATGAAGCTCAATACCTCAATTAGGACAAAATAGGCTCATTACATCATCCTTTGGTTATCTACAACACCTAGTGACTAAATGGAGTCATTGATCAAAGTAAGACCAAATGAAGCTCAATACACTCAATTAGGACCAAATAGGCTCATTACATCATTCTTTGGTTATCTAAACCTTCCTAGTGACTAAATGGAATCATTGACCAAAGTAATACCAAATGAAGCTCAATACAGTCAATTAGGACCAAAATAGGCTCATTACATCACCCTTTGGTTATCTAAACCTTCCTTGTGACTAAAATGGATTCACTGACCAAATTAAGACCAAATGAAACTCACTACACTCAATTAGGACCAAAATAGGCTCATTACATCATCCTTTGGTTATCTAAACCTTCCTTGTGACTAAATGGAATCATTTACCAAATTAAGACCAAATGAAGCTCAATACACTCAATTAGGACCAAAATAGGCTCATTACATCATCCTGTGGTTACTAAACCATCCTAGTGACTAAATGGAGTCGTTCACCAAAGTAAGACCAAATGAAGCTCAATACACTCAATTAGGACCAAAATAGGCTCATTACATCATCCATTGGTTATCTAAACCTTACTTGTAACTAAAATGGAGTCATTGACCAAAGTAAAACCTAATGAAGCGCAATATTCTCAATTAGGACCAAAATAGGCTCATTACATCATCCTTTGGTTATCTACAACAACCTAGTGACTAAAATGGAGTCATTGATCAAAGTAAGACCAAATGAAGCTCAATACACTCAATTAGGACCAAAATAGGCTCATTACATCATCCTTTGGTTATCTAAACCTTCCTTGTGACTAAAATGGATTCATTGACCAAATTAAGACAAATGAAGTTCAATACACTCAATTAGGAACAAAATAGACACATTACATCATCCTTTGGCTATCTAAACATTCCTAGTGACTAAAATGGAAGAATTGACCAAAGTAAGACCAAATAAAGCTCAATACACTCAATTAGGACCAAAATAGGCTCATTACATCACCTTTGGTTATCTAAACCTTACTTGTAACTAAAATGGAGTCATTGACCAAAGTAAGACCAAATGAAGCTCAATACACTCAATTAAGACCAAAATAGGCTCATTACATCATCCATTGGTTATCTAAACCTTACTTGTGACTAAAATGGAGTCGTTGACCAAAGTAAGACCTAATGAAGCTCAATACCCGCAATTAGGACCAAAATAGGCTCATTACATCATCCTTTGGTTATCTACAACAACCGTAGTGACTAAAATGGAGCCATTGATCAAAGTAAGACCAAATGAAGCTCAATACACTCAATTAGGACCAAAATAGGCTCATTACATCATCCTTTGGTTATCTAAACCTTCCTAGTGACTAAAATGGAACCTTGACCAAAGTAAGACCAAATGAAGCTCAATACACTCAATTAGAACCAAAATAGGCTCATTACATCATTCATTGGTTATCTAAACCTTACTTGTGACTAAAATGGAGTAATTGACCAAAGTACGACCTAATGAAGCTCAATACCCTCAATTAGGACCAAAATAGGCTCATTACATCATCCTTTGGTTATCTACACAACCTAGTGACTAAAATGGAGTCATTGATCAAAGTAAGACCAAATGAAGCTCAATACACTCAATTAGGACCAAAATAGGCTCATTACATCATCCTTTGGTTATCTAAACCTTCCTAGTGACTAAAATGGATCATTGACCAAAGTAATACCAAATGAAGCTCAATACACTCAATTAGGACCAAATAGGCTCATTACATCATCCTTTGGTTATCTAAACCTTCCTTGTGACTAAAATGGATTCATTGACCAAATTAAGACCAAATGAAGTTCAATACACTCAATTAGGAACCAAAATAGACACATTACATCATCCTTTGGCTATCTAAACATTCCTAGTGACTAAATGGAAGAATTGACCAAGTAAGACCAAATAAGCTCAATACACTCAATTAGGACCAAAATAGGCTCATTACATCACCCTTTGGTTATCTAAACCTTACTTGTAACTAAAATGAGTCATGATCAAAGTAAGACCAAATGAAGTCAATACACTCAATTAAGACCAAATAGGCTCATTACATCATCCATTGGTTATCTAAACCTTACTTGTGACTAAAATGGAGTCATTGACCAAAGTAAACCTAATGAAGCTCAATACCGCAATTAGGACCAAAATAGGCTCATTACATCATCCTTTGGTTATCTACAACAACGTAGTGACTAAAATGGAGCCATTGATCAAAGTAAGACCAAATGAAGCTCAATACACTCAATTAGGACCAAAATAGGCTCATTACATCATCCTTTGGTTATCTAAACCTTCCTAGTGACTAAAATGGAAACCTTGACCAAAGTAAGACAAAATGAAGCTCAATACAGTCAATTAGGACCAAAATAGGCTCATTACATCACCCTTTGGTTATCTAAACCTTCCTTGTGACTAAAATGGATTCACTGACCAAATTAAGACCAAATGAAACTCACTACACTCAATTAGGACCAAAATAGGCTCATTACATCATCCTTTCGTTATCTAAACCTTCATAGTGACTAAAATGGAATCGTTGACCAAAGTAAGACCAAATGAAGCTCAATACACTCAATTAGAACCAAAATAGGCTCATTACATCATTCATTGGTTATCTAAACCTTACTTGTGACTAAAATGGAGTCATTGACCAAAGTACGACCTAATGAAGCTCAATACCCTCAATTAGGACCAAAATAGGCTCATTACATCATCCTTTGGTTATCTACATCAACCTAGTGACTAAAATGGAGTCATTGATCAAAGTAAGACCAAATGAAGCTCAATACACTCAATTAGGACCAAAATAGGCTCATTACATCATCCTTTGGTTATCTAAACCTTCCTAGTAACTAAAATGGAGTCATTGACCAAAGTAAGACCAAATGAAGCTCAATACACTCAATTAGGACCAAAATAGGCTCATTACATCATCCTTTGGTTATCTAAACCTTCCTTGTGACTAAACTGGAATCATTTACCAAATTAAGACCAAATGAAGCTCAATACACTCAATTAGGACCAAAATAGGCTCATTACATCATCCTGTGGTTATCTAAACCATCCTAGTGACTAAAATGGAGTCGTTCACCAAAGTAAGACCAAATGAAGTTCAATACACTCAATTAGGACCAAAATAGGATCATTACATCATCCATTGGTTATCTAAACCTTACTTGTAACTAAAATGGAGTCATTGACCAAAGTAAAACCTAATGAAGCGCAATATACTCAATTAGGACCAAAATAGGCTCATTACATCATCCTTTGGTTATCTACAACAACCTAGTGACTAAAATGGAGTCATTGATCAAAGTAAGACCAAATGAAGCTCAATACACTCAATTAGGACCAAAATAGGCTCATTACATCATCCTTTGGTTATCTAAACCTTCCTAGTGACTAAAATGGAATCATTGACCAAAGTAAGACCAAATGAAGCTCAATACACTCAATTAGGACCAAAATAAGCTCATTACATCATCCTTTGGTTATCAAAACCTTCCTTGTGACTAAAATGGATTCATTGACCAAATTAAGACCAAATGAAGTTCAATACACTCAATTAGGAACAAAATAGACTCATTACATCATCCTTTGGCTATCTATACCTTCCTAGTGACTAAAATGGAGTCGTTGACCAAAGTAAGACCAAATGAAGCTCAATACACTCAATTAAGACCAAAATAGGCTCATTACATCATCCATTGGTTATCTAAACCTTACTTGTGACTAAAATGGAGTCGTTGACCAAAGTAAGACCTAATGAAGCTCAATACCCGCAATTAGGACCAAAATAGGCTCATTACATCATCCTTTGGTTATCTACAACAACCTAGTGACTAAAATGGAGCCATTGATCAAAGTAAGACCAAGTGAAGCTCAATACACTCAATCAGGACCAAAATAGGCTCATTACGTAATCCTTTGGTTGTCTAAACCTTCCTTCTGACTAAACTGGAGTCATTGACCAAATTAAGACCAAATGAAGCTCAATACACTCAAGTCGGACAAAAATAGGCTCATTACATCATCCTTTGGTTATCTATACCTTCCCAGTGACTAAAATGGAGTCGTTCACCAAAGTAAGACCAAATGAAGCTCAATACACTTAATTAGGACCAAAATAGGCTCATTACATCATCCTGTGGTTATCTAAACCATCCTAGTGACTAAAATGGAGTCGTTCACCAAAGTAAGACCAAATGAAGCTCAATACACTCAATTAGGACCAAAATAGGCTCATTACATCATCCATTGGTTATCTAAACCTTACTTGTAACTAAAATGGAGTCATTGACCAAAGTAAAACCTAATGAAGCGCAATATACTCAATTAGGACCAAAATAGGCTCATTACATCATCCTTTGGTTATCTACAACAACCTAGTGACTAAAATGGAGTCATTGCTCAAAGTAAGACCAAATGAAGCTCAATACCCTCAATTAGGACCAAAATAGGCTCATTACATCATCCTTTGGTTATCTAAACCTTCCTTGTGACTAAAATGGATTCATTTACCAAATTAAGACCAAATGAAGCTCAATACACTCAATTAGGAACAAAATAGGCTCATTACATCATCCTTTGGTTATTTAAACCTTCCTAGTGACTAAAATGGAGTCGTTGACCAAAGTAAGACCAAATGAATCTCAACACACTCAATTAAGACCAAAATAGGCTCATTACATCATCCATTGGTTATCTAAACCTTACTTGTGACTAAAATGGAGCCATTAATCAAAGTAAGACCAAATGAAGCTCAATACCCGCAATTAGGACCAAAATAGGCTCATTACATCATCCTTTGGTTATCTACAACAACCTAGTGACTAAAATGGAGCCATTGATCAAAGTAAGACCAAGTGAAGCTCAATACACTCAATTAGGACCAAAATAGGCTCATTACGTAATCCTTTGGTTGTCTAAACCTTCCTTCTGACTAAACTGGAGTCATTGACCAAATTAAGACCAAATGAAGCTCAATACACTCAAGTCGGACAAAAATAGGCTCATTACATCATCCTTTGGTTATCTATACCTTCCCAGTGACTAAAATGGAGTCGTTCACCAAAGTATGACCAAATGAAGCTCAATACACTTAATTAGGACCAAAATAGGCTCATTACATCATCCTGTGGTTATCTAAACCATCCTAGTGACTAAAATGGAGTCGTTCACCAAAGTAAGACCAAATGAAGCTCAATACACTCAATTAGGACCAAAATAGGCTCATTACATCATCCATTGGTTATCTAAACCTTACTTGTAACTAAAATGGAGTCATTGACCAAAGTAAAACCTAATGAAGCGCAATATACTCAATTAGGACCAAAATAGGCTCATTACATCATCCTTTGGTTATCTACAACAACCTAGTGACTAAAATGGAGTCATTGCTCAAAGTAAGACCAAATGAAGCTCAATACCCTCAATTAGGACCAAAATAGGCTCATTACATCATCCTTTGGTTATCTAAACCTTCCTTGTGACTAAAATGGATTCATTTACCAAATTAAGACCAAATGAAGCTCAATACACTCAATTAGGAACAAAATAGGCTCATTACATCATCCTTTGGTTATCTAAACCTTCCTAGTGACTAAAATGGAGTCGTTGACCAAAGTAAGACCAAATGAATCTCAATACACTCAATTAAGACCAAAATAGGCTCATTACATCATCCATTGGTTATCTAAACCTTACTTGTGACTAAAATGGAGTCATTGACCAAAGTAAGACCTAATGAAGCTCAATACCCGCAATTAGGACCAAAATAGGCTCATTACATCATCCTTTGGTTATATACAACAACGTAGTGACTAAAATGGAGCCATTGATCAAAGTAAGACCAAATGAAGCTCAATACACTCGATTAGGACCAAAATAGGCTCATTACATCATCCTTTGGTTATCTAAACCTTCCTTGTGACTAAATTGGAGTCATTGACCAAAGTAAGACCAAATGAAGCTCAATACACTCAATTAGGACCAAAATAGGCTCATTACATCATCCATTGGTTATCTAAACCTTACTTGTAACTAAAATGGAGTCATTGACCAAAGTAAAACCTAATGAAGCGCAATATACTCAATTAGGACCAAAATAGGCTCATTACATCATCCTTTGGTTATCTACAACAACCTAGTGACTAAAATGGAGTCATTGATCAAAGTAAGACCAAATGAAGCTCAACACACTCAATTAGGACCAAAATAGGTGTTGGTGTATGTCCTAGAGGGCCAATCATAGTTGCGTATTTTTTATGATATTGTGACATTATATGAGGCATTGTTTTCATTAATTGTTTATTTATTTTAATAAACATTATGATGTCCTTAGAATGGAATAAAGATTAGGTACATAACCTAAAAGTGAGACTCCATTCTTAAATGTCTCTAGTCAAGTATTACTGTAAAAAATAGGATAACAGTAATACGTTGAGACTAGTATGTGTATGGACTGATAACCTTTTCTCACAGGTTATGGATATGTGATATCAAGTCTGCACATAGGTATATATGGTGATATATATTGGACTGACCCGCTTTGAGAACACTACATGGATAGTAATGTGAATGTCATAAGTGATTCTCATAGTGATGATGGTACATGTAGTCCTTCGACTTGAAGTTATTGCAATCCGCTACATGAGAAACTGTAAGTTTTAATATCGTCAAACGTTATCCGTAACAGGATAATTATAAAGTCGATTATTGGATATATCATGAATCATGTATGCAGATGTGAGTAACGTAGATAGGATTTGTCCCTCTCACATTACGAGAGATATATCTGTGGGCCCCTTGATGAGTAGGACTGGGTAAATGCATGGTCGTGCTGAAATGAATTAATGTGTGACATTAATCTCATTTAGTTTTATCAGTCTACTCGGTAATCAAGAAACTAACGATTTAACTATACAAGATGACTAATTCCATGCTTGTGTTAAATCTAGATATCTGGACAAAGGGATTGAATTGTACAATAACATCGATCACGTAAAGGTTATGTCAAACCGTTGACTTCCTTATAACTTGGGTAACAGTGATGTGTTGCTAGATACCGCTCACTGTTTATATTATTAAATAAGATTTAATAATATTGCCAACGTTATAAGAACCTATAGGGTCACACACTAAAGCAGTTTTAAATTGATGCTTAATTAGATTAAATTAGTGTGACTAATTTAATTGCATTGGGCTTGCATCAGATGGGCCCAATAAGGCACAAACTAGGTTTAAGTTTTCTATGAGATGAGAGTGGAGTGTTGGCTATAAATAGCAACACATATGAGCCTAGCCTCACACACACAAGAATTTGGAATTCTCACTCTCTCACTCAGAGAAAGCTAATCCTTGTTTTCTCTGAAATTCACTACTAGCATAGAGAGTCTCAGAGGAGCATCAAGGTGGACGTGTGACGACCACGGCTGCTGTGTGGACTTCTAAAGGTCGCCGCTGCTACTGCGTCGGAAGGATTGACATAGCTCATTTCGTGTAGCTGCCACGCTTCAACAGGTATATCAAATATGATCTATGATATTTCACAAGGGTCTATGTGAGGGAATTGCATGTAAATTTTTTTGTTTTCCGCTGCTTCTATATGCATGATTTCCCAACAATAGGCTCATTACATCATCCATTGGTTATCTAAACCTTACTTGTGACTAAAATGGAGTCGTTGACCAAAGTAAGACCTAATGAAGCTCAATACCCGCAATTAGGACCAAAATAGGCTCATTACATCATCCTTTGGTTATCTACAACAACATAGTGACTAAAATGGAGCCATTGATCAAAGTAAGACCAAATGAAGCTCAATACACTCAATTAGGACAAAAATAGGCTCATTACATCATCCTTTGGTTATCTAAACCTTCCTAGTGACTAAAATGGAAACCTTGACCAAAGTAAGACAAAATGAAGCTCAATACAGTCAATTAGGACCAAAATAGGCTCATTACATCACCCTTTGGTTATCTAAACCTTCCTTGTGACTAAAATGGATTCACTGACCAAATTAAGACCAAATGAAGCTCAATACACTCAATTAGGACCAAAATAGGCTCATTACATCATCCTTTGGTTATCTAAACCTTCCTTGTGACTAAACTGGAGTCATTGACCAAATTAAGACCAAATGAAGCTCAATACACTCAAGTAGGACAAAAATAGGCTCATTACATCATCCTTTGGTTATCTATACCTTCCCAGTGACTAAAATGGAGTCGTTCACCAAAGTAAGACCAAATGAAGCTCAATACACTCAATTAGGACCAAAATAGGCTCATTACATCATCCATTGGTTATCTAAACCTTACTTGCAACTAAAATGGAGTCATTGACCAAAGTAAAACCTAATGAAGCACAATATACTCAATTAGGACCAAAATAGGCTCATTACATCATCCTTTGGTTATCTACAACAACCTAGTGACTAAAATGGAGTCATTGATCAAAGTAAGACCAAATGAAGCTCAATACACTCAATTAGGACCAAAATAGGCTCATTACATCATCCTTTGGTTATCTAAACCTTCCTTGTGACTAAAATTGATTCATTGACCAAATTAAGATCAAATGAAGTTCAATACACTCAATTAGGAACAAAATAGACACATTACATCATCCTTTGGCTATCTAAACATTCCTAGTGACTAAAATGGAAGAATTGACCAAAGTAAGACCAAATAAAGCTCAATACACTCAATTAGGACCAAAATAGGCTCATTACATCACCCTTTGGTTATCTAAACCTTACTTGTAACTAAAATGGAGTCATTGACCAAAGTAAGACCAAATGAAGCTCAATACACTAAATTAAGAGCAAAATAGGCTCATTACATCATCCATTGGTTATCTAAACCTTACTTGTGACAAAAATGGAGTCGTTGACCAAAGTAAGACCTAATGAAGCTCAATACCCGCAATTAGGACCAGAATAGGCTCATTACATCATCCTTTGGTTATCTACAACAACGTAGTGACTAAAATGGAGCCATTGATCAAAGTAAGACCAAATGAAGCTCAATACACTCAATTAGGACCAAAATAGGCTCATTACATCATCCTTTGGTTATCTAAACCTTCCTAGTGACTAAAATGGAAACCTTGACCAAAGTAAGACAAAATGAAGCTCAATACACTCAATTAGAACCAAAATAGGCTCATTACATCATTCATTGGTTATCTAAACCTTACTTGTGACTAAAATGGAGTAATTGACCAAAGTACGACCTAATGAAGCTCAATACCCTCAATTAGGACCAAAATAGGCTCATTACATCATCCTTTGGTTATCTACAACAACCTAGTGACTAAAATGGAGTCATTGATCAAAGTAAGACCAAATGAAGCTCAATACACTCAATTAGGACCAAAATAGGCTCATTACATCATCCTTTGGTTATCTAAACCTTCCTAGTAATTAAAATGGAGTCATTGACCAAAGTAAGACCAAATGAAGCTCAATACACTCAATTAGGACCAAAATAGGCTCATTACATCATCCATTGGTTATCTAAACCTTACTTGTAACTAAAATGGAGTCATTGACCAAAGTAAAACCTAATGAAGCGCAATATACTCAATTAGGACCAAAATAGGCTCATTACATCATCCTTTGGTTATCTACAACAACCTAGTGACTAAAATGGAGTCATTGATCAAAGTAAGACCAAATGAAGCTCAATACACTCAATTAGGACCAAAATAGGCTCATTACATCATTCTTTGGTTATCTAAACCTTCCTAGTGACTAAAATGGAATCATTGACCCAAAGTAATACCAAATGAAGCTCAATACACTCAATTAGGACCAAAATAGGCTCATTACATCATCCTTTGGTTATCTAAACCTTCCTTGTGACTAAAATGGATTCATTGACCAAATTAAGACCAAATGAAGTTCAATACACTCAATTAGGAACAAAATAGACACATTACATCATCCTTTGGCTATCTAAACATTCCTAGTGACTAAAATGGAAGAATTGACCAAAGTAAGACCAAATAAAGCTCAATACACTCAATTAGGACCAAAATAGGCTCATTACATCACCCTTTGGTTATCTAAACCTTACTTGTAACTAAAATGGAGTCATTGATCAAAGTAAGACCAAATGAAGCTCAATACACTCAATTAAGACCAAATTAGGCTCATTACATCATCCATTGGTTATCTAAACCTTACTTGTGACTAAAATGGAGTCATTGACCAAAGTAAGACCTAATGAAGCTCAATACCCGCAATTAGGACCAAAATAGGCTCATTACATCATCCTTTGGTTATCTACAACAACGTAGTGACTAAAATGGAGCCATTGATCAAAGTAAGACCAAATGAAGCTCAATACACTCAATTAGGACCAAAATAGGCTCATTACATCATCCTTTGGTTATCTAAACCTTCCTAGTGACTAAAATGGAAACCTTGACCAAAGTAAGACAAAATGAAGCTCAATACAGTCAATTAGGACCAAAATAGGCTCATTACATCACCCTTTGGTTATCTAAACCTTCCTTGTGACTAAAATGGATTCACTGACCAAATTAAGACCAAATGAAACTCACTACACTCAATTAGGACCAAAATAGGCTCATTACATCATCCTTTGGTTATCTAAACCTTCCTTGTGACTAAACTGGAATCATTTACCAAATTAAGACCAAATGAAGCTCAATACACTCAATTAGGACCAAAATAGGCTCATTACATCATCCTGTGGTTAACTAAACCATCCTAGTGACTAAAATGGAGTCGTTCACCAAAGTAAGACCAAATGAAGCTCAATACACTCAAATAGGACCAAAATAGGCTCATTACATCATCCATTGGTTATCTAAACCTTACTTGTAACTAAAATGGAGTCATTGACCAAAGTAAAACCTAATGAAGCGCAATATTCTCAATTAGGACCAAAATAGGCTCATTACATCATCCTTTGGTTATCTACAACAACCTAGTGACTAAAATGGAGTCATTGATCAAAGTAAGACCAAATGAAGCTCAATACACTCAATTAGGACCAAAATAGGCTCATTACATCATCCTTTGGTTATCTAAACCTTCCTTGTGACTAAAATGGATTCTTTGACCAAATTAAGATCAAATGAAGTTCAATACACTCAATTAGGAACAAAATAGACACATTACATCATCCTTTGGCTATCTAAACATTCCTAGTGACTAAAATGGAAGAATTGACCAAAGTAAGACCAAATAAAGCTCAATACACTCAATTAGGACCAAAATAGGCTCATTACATCACCCTTTGGTTATCTAAACCTTACTTGTAACTAAAATGGAGTCATTGACCAAAGTAAGACCAAATGAAGCTCAATACACTAAATTAAGAGCAAAATAGGCTCATTACATCATCCATTGGTTATCTAAACCTTACTTGTGACAAAAATGGAGTCGTTGACCAAAGTAAGACCTAATGAAGCTCAATACCCGCAATTAGGACCAGAATAGGCTCATTACATCATCCTTGGTTATCTATAACAACGTAGTGACTAAAATGGAGCCATTGATCAAAGTAAGACCAAATGAAGCTCAATACAACTCAATTAGGACCAAAATAGGCTCATTACATCATCCTTTGGTTATCTAAACCTTCCTAGTGACTAAAATGGAAACCTTGACCAAAGTAAGACAAAATGAAGCTCAATACACTCAATTAGAACCAAATAGGCTCATTACATCATTCATTGGTTATCTAAACCTTACTTGTGACTAAAATGGAGTAATTGACCAAAGTACGACCTAATGAAGCTCAATACCCTCAATTAGGACCAAAATAGGCTCATTACATCATCCTTTGGTTATCTACAACAACCTAGTGACTAAAATGGAGTCATTGATCAAAGTAAGACCAAATGAAGCTCAATACACTCAATTAGGACCAAAATAGGCTCATTACATCATCCTTTGGTTATCTAAACCTTCCTAGTAATTAAAATGGAGTCATTGACCAAAGTAAGACCAAATGAAGCTCAATACACTCAATTAGGACCAAAATAGGCTCATTACATCATCCATTGGTTATCTAAACCTTACTTGTAACTAAAATGGAGTCATTGACCAAAGTAAAACCTAATGAAGCGCAATATACTCAATTAGGACCAAAATAGGCTCATTACATCATCCTTTGGTTATCTACAACAACCTAGTGACTAAAATGGAGTCATTGATCAAAGTAAGACCAAATGAAGCTCAATACACTCAATTAGGACCAAAAAGGCTCATTACATCATTCTTTG
>RYYW01000721.1:0-22527 GCA_013621005.1 Aeschynomene evenia | reverse complement strand
CCCTGCAGACAATTACAGAGGATGTTGTAGTTGCAACAGACGCTGAGCCAGGAGTGGCACCTCCAGCACTCAGAACCTATACAAGACGGGTCCCTAAGGACGAATGGACTCAAGAGATGAAGGAGAAGATACAACTCAACTTCAAAGCCAAGTATATTCTCCTCTGTGCTTTACCCAAGGTAGAATATGACAAAATTGTGTCATGTGATACTGCACAAGAGATTTGGGAAAGACTTCATATGCTGCACGAAGGTAATGACGAAGTCAAGGAAACAAAAATCTCAATGCTCGTACACAAATACGAGTCTTTTAGCATGCAGCCTGAGGAAACTATTGAGCATGTCAATAAGATTTCTCCATATCATCAATCAGCTGAAAGTCTTGGGAAAGACTTATTCAAACGCTGAGATGGTAAGAAAATCCTCAGAAGCCTTTCTGCAAAATGGCGTCCTAAGGTCACAGCAATCCAGGAAGCCAAGGATCTAAACCAGCTGGGTTTGGATGTACTATTTGGTTCGCTCAGAACGCATGAGATCGAACTGGAAGGGTTGCTCGGAGGACCATCCGCTTCCTCCAGACCTCAGAAGGGATTGGCTCTGAACAGTCAAGTCAGAAAGTCTTCCAAAGCTTTCAAAGCTGAAGAAGCTTCTGAGTCTGACAATGATGAAGGCTCAGAATCCGACGAAGACGACATCTCTCTCCTAGTAAAGAAAATGAAGAAAGCCTGGAGAAAGAGGCCAAACAAAAGCAAGGAATTCACTCCTAAGAAAGGAAAGTCAAAGCCTTCAGATGCCACATGCTTTGGATGTGGAGAAAAAGGCCACTTCAAGACGGAGTGTCCACAAAACAAAGGGAAGAAGAAATTCATTCCCAGAAAGAAAAAGAAGGCAATGGCTGCAACCTGGAGTGATTCAGAAGACGAAGCTTCTGAAGCAGCAAGTGAGGAAGAAGAAGCTAATGTTTGCTTCATGGCAGGAACTGACTACATTTGGAAACAGAATCTGAGTCAGAAGAGGTACAAAATTCCCCTCCTCTTTCATACTCATACGATGAGCTCTCAGAACTCTATTATGATCTTCTGAAAGACTCAAACGAGTTAGCTAACAGTTTCAGCGACCTCAAAAAATCTTTTAAAAACACAGAAGCTGAAAATGTAAGACTAACTCAAGAAGTTCAGAACCAAAGGCTTGAAAGAGACGACTTCAAAGGTAGATACCTTGAAAGTCATGACCTGTATCAAGCATTAGAAAGTTTGTCTTCAATCACAGTAGAAAAGGCTGAAAAGGCCATGATCGAACTGCAAAAGACAAATGAACTTCTAACCTCTGACTTAGTTAAGATGGTAAATGGTGAAAAGATGCTAAGTCTTTTGCTTGGGGGTCAAAGACCCTATAAAGACAAAAGCGGTCTTGGATATGAAGAAGTCTTTGAACCACATAATCTTGATCCACTCTTAACTAAATCACCCTGCATGTGCATTGCATGTTTTAAGAGTGGTCATGGTTCTGAAAAATGCCCTATGTTGAAAAAAGGAAAAATCTCTAAGCCTCAGAAGGCTAAGAAGAAAACTCAGAAAGCAAAACCTTCTAAGAAGACTAACCCCTCTCAGAAGGGTAAAACTTCTCAGAAAGCAAGTGCTTCTGAAAAGGGAAAACAAAAGGTTTCTGATTCTCAAAACCATAACCCCTCTAAGAAAAGAAGGCAAAATTCCAAGAAAGCTAACAAGCAAGGACCCAACAAAGAATGGGTACCTAAATCTATTAACTTTGTGACTGCAGGTACATCATCAAGCGCTGCTCCACCACCACGATGAGCAGTGGTACCTTGACAGTGGCTGCTCAAGGCACATGACTGGAAGCAAGCACTGGTTCAGAAGCCTCAAGCCCAAAAAAGGCGGAACAGTGCGATTCGGTGATGGCGCTAAGGGAAGAGTCACTGCAATCGGAGATGTTGGTAAGGATTCCTCTCACCAAATCTCAGATGTACTTTTGGTCGATGGCTTAACTCACAATCTATTAAGCATTAGTCAATTTTGTGACAAAGGCTTAAAGGTTGAGTTTTATGCCAAGTATTGTCATGTGATTAATCTCACAAATGACAAGATCGTTCTGGAAGGAAAACGTGTTGGTAACATCTATGTTATCCATCTGGATGATCTAAAGGATCAAAACGTGGAGTGTCTTGTCTCTGTCGAAGAAGACAAATGGCTATGGCATAAGAAACTTGGTCATGCCCATATGAGACTTCTTTCTGAACTCTCTCAGAAAGGACTTGTAAAGGGCCTTCCCAGAATTAAGTATCAGAAGGATGCAACCTGCGACTTCTGTGAAAAAGGGAAACAGACCAAAGCTTCCTTTCCCAGTAAAAGTGGTATTTCTACTCAGAAACCACTGGAACTGCTCCACATGGATCTCTTTGGACCAACCAGAACGGCTTCCCTTTCTGGAAAACGCTATGGTCTTGTCATAGTGGATGATTACTCCAGATTCACTTGGGTTTTCTTTCTAGCCTCTAAGGAAGAAACTTTTGAGAAGTTCAAAGCATTTGCAAAAAGAGTTTCAACAGAAAAGGATTCGCACATTCATGCCATAAGATCAGATCATGGTGGTGAATTTGAGAACCATGCTTTCGAAAAGTTTTGTGAAAATCTGGGCATTGCTCACGAATTCTCATCTCCCAGAACTCCTCAACAAAATGGAGTGGCTGAGAGAAAGAATCGAAGCCTTCAAGAGATGGCAAGAACAATGCTTTTAGAAAGCGGACTTTCAAAAGGTTTCTGGGCTGAAGCAGTTAACACTTCATGCTACATTCAGAATCGAGTCTTTCTGAGACCAATTCTGAAAAAGACTCCTTACGAGCTATGGAAGAATAAAATACCAAACATTTCTTATTTCCATGTATTTGGTTCTTCTTGTTTTATTCTCAACACAAAGGACAAACTCTCTAAGTTTGATCCTAAGTCCGATGATGGATGCTTCCTAGGATACTCCTTAGTCTCTAAAGCTTACAGAGTATATAACAAAAGGAGTAAATGTGTTGAAGAGACAATCCATATTAAGTTCAAAGAACTTAGTAAGGACATGTCTCAGAAAGATGCAGACTTAGAAGATGAGTTTGAGAAACTCAACATCACTTCTGAGAAAGCCAAAAAGAAAATTCTTATAGATGATGAGACTGACTTCCAACCCATGGAACAACCATCTCCATCTAAAGAAAAATCCAGTAGCATCATCGAAGCTCCAGAACCTAGAGAATCTACTTTTCCAAATACAATAGAACCTAGATTCTCAGAAGGTCAAGCTTCTGATGACTCAGAAAGAGAACCCTCTGTGTCTCCTTCTCAGAATCCTACTCCTAAAAGGATTAGAGGTTCAAGAGACTTGAAGAACGTCTCTCAGAATGAAGTCTTGGGTGATCCAGAACGTGGCGTAAGAACCAGAAGGAACTATACAAATCTTGCTATGGTTCTGAACTTGAACCAGACTCCATAGAAGAGGCGTTAGATGATCCTAGCTGGGTAAATGCCATGCAGGATGAACTTGACCAATTCGAGAGAAATCAGGTTTGGAAACTAACTCAGAAGCCCAAAGGCAAGAGTGTCATTGGGACTAAATGGGTGTTTCGAAACAAACTTGATGAAAACGGTCAAGTCGTGAGAAACAAGGCCAGATTGGTTGCTCAAGGGTACAACCAACAAGAAGGGATAGACTACGATGAAACTTTCGCTCCAGTCGCAAGATTGGAAGCTATCAGAATGTTGCTAGCTTTTGCTGCACACAAAGGTTTCAAACTCTATCAGATGGACGTTAAGTCTGCCTTCTTGAATGGATACCTTTCTGAGGAAGTTTATGTAAAACAACCTCCTGGTTTTGTGAATGATGCATTCCCGGATCACGTATTTAAGCTTACAAAGGCTCTCTATGGTCTGAAACAAGCTCCAAGAGCTTGGTACGATAGATTGAGCTCTTTCCTGCTTAAAAACGGATTCTCAAGAGGGAAAGTAGACACAACTCTCTTTACACTCTCAGAAGACTCTGGTTTCTTGATTGTCCAGATTTATGTTGATGACATAATATTTGGCGCAACCAATTTGCAAAGAATTCTCCAAGCTTATGCAAGGTGAATTCGAGATGAGCATGATGGGAGAATTAAAATTCTTCTTAGGATTGCAAATCAAGCAAGAGTCAGAAGGGACAGTTATTCACCAAGAGAAGTATACCAAAGAACTTCTGAGGAAGTTTCTGATGGATAAGGCCAAACCCATGAGCACTCCCATGCATCCCTCTCAAGTAATTGATTTGGATGAAGATGGTGAGAAAGTCTCAGAAAGCAACTATCGAGGGATGATTGGCTCACTTCTCTACTTAACTGCCTCCAGACCAGATATCCAACTCAGTGTTGGGATCTGTGCTAGATTCCAGTCTAAGCCTAAGCAATCACATTTAACTGCAGTTAAACGAATTTTACGATATTTAAGTGGAACTACTAATCTTGGTCTTTGGTACGAGAAAGGTTGTTCTTCTGATGTTGTAGGATATTGTGATGCTGACTACGCTGGAGATAGGATCGATCGCAAAAGCACAAGTGGCTGCTGCTGCTTCTTTGGAAAATGCTTGATCACTTGGTCCTGCAAGAAGCAAAATACGATCGCCCTATCAACTGCTGAAGCTGAATATGTGTCTGCTGCAAACTGCTGTTCTCAGATGCTCTGGATTAAGAATCAGCTACTTGATTATCAATTAAGGTACACCAAAATTCCTATCCTTTGCGATAATACAATTGCTATCAACTTAGCTAAGAATCCTATTCAGCATTCTCGATCCAAGCACATTGATATAAAACATCATTTTATTCGGGATCATGTGCAAAAAGGCGACATTGAACTCAAATTTGTGAATACTGAGGATCAAATCTCAGATATATTTACAAAGCCTTTACCCGAGGATCGTTTCAATGTTCTGAAAGGATTTCTTAATCTAAGACGTTTCTAAGTACTTTGAAATTAAGAACTTTTTCTTAGAAACCCCCCTTAGTCCTAGTTTAGACTCTGAGACAAACATCAGAACTAAGCTTCTGAGCTAGAAGTAGGATAAACACAGAAAACTCTATCTGAGAAAATTTGTTCTCAGAAGACTCATCCCTCAGAAAGGAGATCTTCTGAAACATTTCTCAGAAGGAGCATTTCTCAGAAGGACCACTTCTCTCAGAAGGGTACCTTCCGAGAAACAAGTTACCAACGGTAACTTTTGGATAAGCGTCAGAAACGGCTAGTTACAAGCCAGTTCTATAAATACTCATGGCATTGTTCCATTTGAGCACTTTGCGCTTAAAACTTACCAAAACTCTGCCAAATCCTCTCCTCGCTTTCCAATCTTCATCTGTTTCATATCCCATCTCTCTCTCTCTGCTATCTCTGCTCTCTGTCCTTCTCTATCTCCCTTCATCTCATTCCAAATTTAAACCTTTCTACCAAATGGCCTCGTCTAGAGAAATTAAGGGATTAATGAGAAATAACCTTAATGAGGTATCAGAAGACATCCTCTACGAAGATGAGAAGATGCAATCCCTATTTTACAAGACCTATCTCCCACGGAATCTAGCCATGGAAGGGTATTGCCTCTCAATGTCTACAACCAGGTGGACGAACTTCAGCTCACATTCCTTAAGCAACCTGGATGGCCAGCCATGATGAGCTCCGAGGATGTATGCTACCCAAATGTGGTGAGGGTCTTCTACTCTCAAATCGAAAGGTTCACCAACAAAGGGGTCAAAAGCACGATTGCTGATCAGCAAATCCGCTTCTCCTCCTCACACATCAACAAAATTTTCAAGACCTTGAATGGTGGTGCTGTCATCGCCGACGACCCAGAATGGGTCAAGGAGGTAGATGACTCAGAAGAAGAAGTGGTGACACTTCTGACTGGTAGCAACAGTCTACCACTCAAGGGCGTAAAGGTGCCTCATCTTACGCAAGAGGCCAGAATCATCTTCTCAGTTGTTCAACATACCCTTCTCCCTCGGATTGGAGACATGGGGAACGTTACCACCATGGATGCATGCCTATTGTACCACCTGCTGAAAAAGGAAAGAGTAGATTTTGGAAGGATGGTGCTCAACTACATGATGCACCAAGCTCATCCTAAGAGGGCTCTCACAAGTCTACCTTACGGAAGCCTTCTGACCAGAATCCTCGACCATCTCTCCTTCCCACTTGAGGACTACGAGTATGTCTTCAACCACAGCAAATTCTCAATGGTCACCTTCAACAACATCAAGAAGAAGAAGGAGGAAGCAAAGCCTTCTAAGGGAGCTGCCTGTCCCAAACAGCCTTCTAAGGTTGAAAAAGGAAAGGAAAAGGTTTCTGATCCTTCAGAGAAGAAGAAGAAGAAGCAAAAAATGACTCATCCTTCTCCAACAAGGGTGACAAGGAGTATGGCTTCTAAGGAAGCTCAGAAGACTCCTCAGAAGAAACCTGAGGTTGTTGAGGCTGCTGAAGACTCAGAAGAAACAACTTCTGAGCAACTCCTGACCAGAAAGAGGAAAGCACCTCCAACTCTCCAAGTCCCAGACGTGCCACCAGAAGGGAAAAAGAAATGTGGTCGTTTGGTAAAAGCCTACTCTAAAACTCCACCTTCCTTTCTTAAATCTTCTTCTACTTCAATTCCTGTTTCTGATTCTGTTGCTGGTTTTAAACCCACCAAATTTAAAACTAAACTCCTGCATTCCTTGAATTATCAGGGAAAGTCTCACAAAGGAGTGGGGATAAAAACCACTAAGAAACAGAGCCCGCCGAAGCCGACGGGTAAAGAAATTATAGCAGTTGCTGCTGTTGCCACCATCACTACTACCGCTGCTGTTGCTGCTGCTGAAGAAGAAGCAGAAGCTTCTCATCACTCCTCCCCCTCTGGGAATGTCTCTCCAACCAGAGAAGACGTTCAGGGGCATGGAGGAATTGTTGCTGATTCTTCGTCTGAGGAAGAAGATGCGGCAAGCTTCCGCATTGAGCATCGCACTCCAGATGCTGGAAGCTCCAAGAAAGAGCCCCAGAAGAAGCCCTCTGAGGTTTCTATGGTGGAACTCTCTGAGGCAACCACAACCGAGGCTGCTGCTGTGAATGCTGAGTCACTGGCTCAGACAATGCTTGATGTCCAGAAGGAACTGGATCAACCCTCTGAGACTCCAGAAGCTGCTCAGATGCAACCACAACAACAACTACAGCATGAGGAAGCCTTACTTGAACCAACTTCTGAGGTTGGTCCTCTCTCTTCTGAGATCCCTCCGGAACATGAGGAAACTCATGTCTCAACACATGAAGTAGTGCCAGGGACCACCAGCACTGGGCTCAGCTCAGAGGTGGGCGCTGACGCCACCATGGCTGCCGGCGTTGCAGCAGTTGAGGCATTTGTTGCCCACAGTTCCTTGGAAGGAACTCTATCTGAGAAGGACTCTCAGAAGGAACCAGAGGTTCCTCCTCTAGATCTAACAGAAGTTCCCCCTCCATCCTTCAATCAACAGGGTCCTACCTTCTCGATTACAGAATCGATGATTAGTTCCGGCTTTCAGCTGGGAAGAATGGTAGTCACCCCTCCCTCTGTGCAATTTCGGCCTTTCTTTGGTCGAACTGAGAAGTTGAAGTGCACTGAAGCCATACATAGCCAGATCTCAACTTTCAACCTCTCCGAAGATGCTCAGACTTCTGGTGCTATGGAGCAACCATCAGCTCGGCAACCTTCTGATCTAGACCTTGCTCTAGTTTCTGAGGACACTCAGAGGCAGCCTTCTATTGAACTCGCTGCTATTGAAGACAAAGCTGTCCAAGAAGAAGAACTTCCTGAATATCAACAGAGGGATATCATCGATGTGGTTCTTGAGGCTGAAGTCTCTCGCCCTCCTCCATCTCAACCCTCATCTTCTCAACAGCCTTCCACTTCCTCTGAACTACCTCCAGAATGCGCTCCGAATGCGACTCAGAGCGAGATTCTCATGGAGATATGCCAGCTGCTACGCTACATTGCCAGAAGGCAGTAGTTCTAAGTCAATGATGGAGTTTATGTCTTAGCCACCCTTTTTGATATAACAAAGGGGGAGTAGATAAATGATAAAATTTTTGTACATTGGCTATACGTAACACTAGGCTAGGACTTAGGGGGAGCAACAACTTAGGGGGAGCCAAATATTTTGTATCTCTACAAAACCATCAATGAAAAATCATTATTTTGGCATCTCATGTTTTTACTTAATTCCATGCTTATTCTTAATTATTTGGCATCTATTGATTTACTTAGCCTGGTATTTCTGAATTTCATACGTATATTCATCAAGAAATACACGCTATGTAATTGATAATCTCAAACAGTAATCATACATTGCATACCCTAACTGTTGATTATCAAAGCCTTCTAAGGAAATAACAGAGCATTCTCTTAGAAAGCAATGTTAAGTTCTAAGAAAGCAAAAGTGCATTCTGAATAAGTTGTGAACTCACTCAGAAACACTTCTGAACTTAAGCAAAATTATTATCTTAAGACTTAAGTTGTTATCATCAAAAAGGGGGAGATTGTAAGCTCCAGAACCCTTCTGAAAGAATTAGGCATAATTCTCTTAGAGCAATGAAAGTTTTAATGATAACAAGGTAAGCCATAAGTATAAAAAATTTACGTAAGGTTTTGCTAATATGTGCGCTAAGTGTCTCAGAAAGCTTTAAATTATTGCAATACCATGAGCAAAGACCAAGACAAAACATCATGTAGCCTCGAGATCAATTGATAAAATCATAGCGCCAAAAGATATCAGAAAGGATGTCTCAGATTATCTTAAGACTTAAGTTGTTATCATCAAAAAGGGGGAGATTGTAAGCTCCAGAACCCTTCTGAAAGAATTAGGCATAATTCTCTTAGAGCAATGAAAGTTTTAATGATAACAAGGTAAGCCATAAGTATAAAAAATTTACGTAAGGTTTTGCTAATATGTGCGCTAAGTGTCTCAGAAAGCTTTAAATTATTGCAATACCATGAGCAAAGACCAAGACAAAACATCATGTAGCCTCGAGATCAATTGATAAAATCATAGCGCCAAAAGATATCAGAAAGGATGTCTCAGAAGCGCAGAAGGTGAAAACATGTTTCTGAGGAAAGAACACTGTCGCCTCAGAAGGGTCTCAGAAGACCTTGCGACTAGTAGTTCTCAGAAGGGTCTTCCCTCAGAAGGTTCGCCTCAGAAGTCCGTACAACTCTCAGAAAGTTGGACTCAGAAGCAACCAAGTGTCTGGACTCAAGGGATCGCAAGCAGTCTCAGAAAGCTCGCTACAACTAGCTAAGGAAGTGGGAACACGCGCACTGTGCAGTTCTGAAAAGTTCCTCATTTCGCGCTGACTGTAGCAGGGAGCCGTTCTGAAAAGGACACAGCCACATAAGCAAAGTGAAAGCTTCTAATTTCTCGGCTCTTTGATGCCTATATATATGAGTTCAATTCCAGAGCAATGTGACGAAATTCTTGCGCTAAAAACTCTTGATTAAACGTGTAAAAACTCTGCTGAATTGAAAATCATCTGCGAAAACTTAGAACTTTCTCAGAAAGACAATTTTACAAAATTGTTCTTCTAACTTTGCGAAAATCTTCTAGTTCGTTATTGGTGTAAATCCTTACCTTGTGTAAGTTATATCTAGAAGTCTACTAAGTGTAAAACTAGGTTTGTAACTTAGTCTTGGTAGTCGTTTTCGATCAAATCAAACTTTCGAAAAAACGCCAAGTCCTTCTTTGTGTGAAGGCAGTTTTAAGTCCTCTGGTGTTTGAGGCAAAGTTCAAAGTCCTTAAGTGATTAAGGCAAGGAAGTCCTCTAGTGTTGGAGGCAAGGAAGTCCTCTAGTGTGAGGCAAGGAAACCCACTTTGGGTTGTGAAGTGGTGGAAGTCCTTTACTTGGTAAAGGCAGTGTTGTCTGGGAAGGCACTTTAAGAAGAATATCTAAGAACTCTCAACTGAAGGTTGAGGACTGGAGTAGGTTGGTTATAACCGAACCAGTATAAAATTCTTTGTGTTAAGCTTTTCTCCCTTGCTCTTTACTTGCATAAATCTTTGAGAAAAACTCTACCACGATTCTAATTAAGAGGTCTCGTGAAAACCTTATTGATCAAAATCAGAAAGCTTTTAAGAAACTCTAACTTTAAGTCATTTTCTTAAAATTCCTCAGAAAGGGACTTTCTCAGAAAGACTAAGTTCTCAGAAAATTAATCTTCTCAGAAAGCAATTTCCGCTACAAACTCTTAAATCTACCTTCTGAGTAAAAACAACTTTCTAAGTAAAAGTTTTAAGAAGTAATTTTTTAAAACTTGCACGATTCAACCCCCCCCCCCCTTCTCGTGCACACATACACTTTCAATAACAAAAAGGAAATAAAATACTAAAAGAAAAGTAGACTCCTCAGCTACAAGTATCTGGATTCTCTTCTGGGTCCTCTTTTGGGTCCTCCTCTTCCTCATCATCCTCATCCAGCACGATCACGTCCACATCGTCCACGACCCTAGCGGATGACACTGCAACATCAAGGTCGCTCTCAGAATCCTGATAGTCTGGCATCGAATAGTCCGGATCAATCCACAAGAAAGGGTTTCCCATAATGTCTCCGTCAGAGAAGACCGGAGAATTCGGAGGAGTCATCGGCTCATACGCTGGAGCGGGTATGGGGGGTGAAGGTGGATGCGGTGGTACTCCAGGGTGGTGCCCTGGGCCGTGGGGCGGCTGAGGGTGGATGGGCTCGGGTGCGGGATCCCAGAATGGAAGGTCAGACACATAGAACCCGAATGTGACAGGCACAGGAGAAGTAACACACACAAAGCCAGTAGTTGGGGAGTAACGGACGGATAGTAAATCAATGACGGGCGGCGGCGACGGTGGGGGATCCATCACCTGGAATTGGGACATAAGAAAGAAAGCGAGTATGAGAATAAAATTCTCAGTGAATCATTGCCGATACCCGGGCTTGGTATCGCTTACGCCAATCCCAGTTGTTCAAAGTAACACCCTCCATTTTCAGAAAAACTATGTATTATCCTTTTTTAAAAAAACTGAGGTGTGTTACGTTGAACAGTCAAATATCCTACTTGGCCAGACTAAGGGAGTCTAAGGTCTCTTCTAAGTTATCGCGTAGCTAGCACCCTACGTCAAGTTCTATCTGACGTCACCACCTTAGAGTCCTCCCTAGGCCGTACTAAAAAGGTCTCCTAGGTAGCTCCGTCGGCTTAGAACTTCTTCGTCTACATGGAACTAGGGATTAGCCGTTTTCCATTTTCATGAGCGTACGCTTACACAATTCATCATCAACATCGGGAACACCCTGGAATATTCATACTTTCAACAACCATTTCATTAGTAGGACTAAGTGTCCAATGCATGAGAACCACATCTCACCCCATAGGCCTCCCTATCCCGTGAGTATGCGCAATGCACCACCGTTCACTCAGTAGAACAGCTAGATCTAGGCTAATCGAGAGTTCCACTTGACGGTAAATATTCACACAACAAACAACAACCAATCAGTGCAACCAAAAGTCAAACACATCCCAACCAACTCAGTCTCAAGATATCATCAATCAATTCCAATACATAATGCAGTGTACTACAGCAGTCATAATCATTATTGAAATTTCATCACAACAATCTAGATCATTCTCATCACTACTTTATTGTCCATCATTCAACTCCACATCACATAGTCACAATACATAATTAATTTGGATCATCATGCATAAAGTTTCATTGCTCGTTGCACCGTCCTCTCAAAACACACTCTCTTTTAACGTGTTATGAAGTCGTTCTTCTCCAAATCTCTCCTAAAGTTTTATGAATCCTCCCGAACTAATATTCTCTATTATAATTGGGTGTTAAATCATTTCCTTGCTGATTTTATTTGGTTCTTAAGGATTTCAAATTATTAACTTAATTATTTAACCTTTTGTCCATTATAAATTATCTAATGTATAGTTTTATCCTTCTAAACACCTCAAACTCTTTATAAATTAGTTAAGACCTTAAAGTGCTGACCACCTATGATTAGTATTTATTTCAGAAGTGATTTATTAGTCATTCCATCATCTTCAAAGCAATATAGCTAGTATTAACAATTTTACGGGTTGTTTAATTGTTTTAGTAGAAACTTATCCTTTAACCCCCTTAAAATTTTTCTAACATTATTATTAACATTTCTCACTTATGTGGGTCCTCTTGGATACATCAGAATATTTTTAAATTATATTTCTCTAATACTTATTCTATTTATTAATTATTTTAACTAGTTTTACGATTAATAAATAAGTAACAAATTATTTCTAAGTTACTATTTAAATCTGGACAGAATATAATAAAGGTTTATTTTAATTATTAAAATAATAAATAAAGTTCATAATTATTTTACTAGGCCATTTATTTTAAGAAGCATTTTCTAAGTGTATCTTCACAAAACTATGTGCTAGAAAATACCTTTTATTGACAAATAACATACAAAAATGTTTTTAAATCAGTAACTTTATTCTTCTAACTTCAAAGACTTATTATTTCAGTACCTTAATATTTCCAAATAATATAAATAATATTTCTAGTCATAAGGTATTTTTAAGTGACCATTTTACTCAAAACTATCTATTTTCAAGTCTATTTCTTCTCAATAAATATAAATAATTATAAATATATTCCAGAACTGAAATAATCATTTTATTAAGGTTGGAAATAAATATCTCAGAATATAAAGTTATTAAAATCATTTTTATATCATTTACTTTATTATTTAGCATTATTTTGGACAAAACTACACTTTTTAAAACATCTTTCAACCAAATAAAATCAAATAATTTCAGATCTGAGAAATAAACCTTATTTTCATTTTAGGTGAGTTATTTTTAGTGAGTCTTAATTTATTTTACAAATTTTCCATTTTTAGAGCCATTTCTAATACATTAAAAGACTTATTCCTACATAGTTATTAGTCTTTTTAGCTCATTACTAGTGTATTCCAAAACAATTATTTTTCCTTGCTAAGATCTGAGTTTATAGAGTAATATTCCAGCAACAAATAATGTTCTAATTATTTATTCGTGAGTCCCTTGAATACCACTATTTTATTTCAAGTTCTATGTTTTACTGAGAGTCTCTTTCAAGCATTTTAGTCCATGAAACCATTCCCACTCTCTCCCAAGCCCTCATGGCCGCGGGTCCATCATCAAGGAAGACCCAAAATATACATTTTATTCATCGCACCATTCTCATGCAAGTATGTGTCCACTACAACACCAATAGTCAAGTTTCATAGTCAAATAATTCACCATCAACATCAAAATTTATTTTAAATGGTAAGACTCATTTGAGAAGCTCAAGGACACTTAGAAAAATTACTTTTGCTCAAACAAAATGTTTTCAACGTTTATTTTCATTAAAAAGCATTTTTAAATCAATAAAAGATGAAACTTTGAGAGAATGACTCACACAAGATTGAACACTAGAGATGGTTGGATGGTGGTGGAGCTCTTGAAGCTTGTCCCTTTCTCTTCCATGGCCGCGAGCTCCTCAAGGAAATGGGGTTGATTTTTTGTGAGTGTGTGGTTGTTTGAGGGGTTGAATGTGGTGTTTGAAAGTGTTAGAAATGGTGGAAGAAAAATAAAATGATGTAGAGGTGGTGGTGGTGGGGTGGCCGAATGGTATAGGGCCTTGGAGAGGTATTGAGAGAAAAATTCTAAGAAAAGAATTCTAGAAATTTTTTGACATAGTTTGTGTATCACCTTGAGGTAGATTGTAGTGTGTGTGATTTGTTGTGTGAGATTAGAATAAATAGAGAGAGAGGAAAGGTGGTAGGTGAATGGTGAAGGTGGCTAGGTGAGGGGTCACTTAATCTTGGCCCTTGGATGTGCCTCCATGGTAGCCAATGAGAGAGTGGTCTTTGAGTTAATTACATCCATATTCCCTATAACACAATTAGGATTAATTAGGTGTTGGAAATTCCATTTTCTTTCTCCACATTTACCATGTGGTCGCGACACTACCTAGGGCTAGGGTTAGGGTATTTTTAAATTTTTGATGTGTAGGTTAAGTGGTGTAGTCTTAGGGTTATGTAGGGGTATTTTGGTAATTTCACTCGTAAAAATGTCTCGGCTCAAAAAAATAAAATATACGATTCGGGAAACTATTTAAATGGTGAGTCCAAAAATTCCATCATTGAATAAAAATATTTTTGGTGCATTTAATTAAATATTGTATGGTGTTGTATGATTTTTACATGATTTGCATGAAAGTGCCACATGTCGCGCATGCACACGTGTTGTAGTGAATTATGTTTTTATATATATATATATATATATATATATACATATTTGAACATTAAAAATAATCATATAGTTCATGCATGGAAATACAAGGACGCATTCATATTATTATAAAAATCACAAACTCGTAAAAATTACTCTAACAAATAAATTCGGGAATTACCAACTGTAATGTATATATAGATACTAAAGCTATGATTTTTAGGGGTGTTACACCTAGGGTCATGGACTAACCCATCTAATTTTAAAAACTCAATTATTTTCTATATTATTAATTATTAATTCTTGAGTTTCTCACTTTACAAACTTATTAATTATTATTCATTTTATTAGAGGAATCAAATCATGTTTTCTAAGTAATATTTGAAAAAAAAAATGATTAATGTCTCAATATTTATACTATTATATAAAGAGGATTGTAAAAGTTAACTACTCTTTTAGTGTCCATACTCATTTGGATAGTTACATTTTTAGAAACTAAATATAAAAATAAAAAACAATAAAACAAAATAAATAAAAAATAAACTATTATATAAAAAGGATTGTAATAAGTAACTACCTTTTGATATTTACATTGATTTGAGTAGTTACATTCTTAAAAACTAAATATTACAATTAAAAATAATAAAATAAATAACAAATAATAACTTTTTTTATTATCTATCTATTTAATTTTAATTTATATCATCATTAAATTAAATAAAAAAATTAAAAAAAAAAACAACTTTATGGGCACGAAATGGCCGGACAAAGCACTAATATGTATTAAGAGGATATCGTGATAATTAAGAAGGCTTTCTTCTTCTTATTATTACTTTTTTTAATACTAGAAGGTTATTGTTCACACCTCGGATTGTGGCCCAATCCGGCGGCCCAATTCAAGACTTCAGTAATGAGCCCAAAGAAGGCCCAAGGTCGGACCTCGGACCCCGCGATGGGCGAGTCCAGATCGAGGCCCATTAAACCCTCAAGGCCCAATAAACATTGGAGGCCCAAAGGACTTGGATCCGGAGCAGGACCCGGGAACCGGCCCGAGACCCGACCTGAGGTCGGATAAGATTGAGCCCCCGATTAGGGCGGCGATCGGAAGCGAGCGGATAGCGACGCTGAGAAATCCGGAGCCACGATCGACACAACGCGGGACGCCTCAACGCGCCACAGAAAGCGGGAAGGCCGTTATCCCGAGTCGTGCGGCGTGAGCGGCGCGGAAATGGCTCCAAACCCCCTCTATAAATAGGGTGTCCCATCATAGTATCAGGTACGCTTTTAGTTGAGTTCTCACACCTAAACTGATACTGACTTAAGCTTCGGAGTCCTTTCAGGGAAAACCCCCCAAGCGCCTTGGAGAGTTGCTGTGCGAGGAGTCAGATTCCGGCGACAGTTCATACCTCGGTCAAAGGTACGGAACAGTTATCATCTTTATAATACAATAATACTAAGTGGACAATGAAAAATCAGCACATACAGTCAATAGGCCTATTTTTGCTTTGATTTTGGCCAAAATAATCATTGAGATTGTAATGGGCTGAGTAATTATGGCCCAAAATCTCATTTATTGGCTGATTGGGCTGGTTTTGTATGGTTCATTTAGCATCACCCTTATAAAAAGCTCTTGTTTATTTGAAAGTAATTAGTTATTAATATTGACCATAGTCTATAGATATACATTGAACAACAACAAAAAAAAATTATATTGAAAGTTAAATGCCATTGTTGGAGAATTGAATTTATTAGTTGCAAAATACAAGAGTTTAATTTGAATCATGAAATCACTATTTTGAGTAAGCGACTTCCTCTGGAGGACCAACTTCGGAGGGAGGAACGCCGAAACCAGAAGGTGGAGGAAAAGCTTCTCCACGAACGGGAAAAGGTCAAGGACCTAGCCCACCGCCTCCGAAAGCTCGAGCTAGAGCAGAAAGGCCCGACCAGAAAAGGTCGAAACGAGCACTCTCGGGAGAAAAAGCAGGAGCGACCGAGGTCTGACGAGCAACGTCGGCATCGGGAACGCGATGATCGCCAAGAACGATCGAGGAGATCCCGAGAAAGAGAAAGGGACATGCAGTCTCAAAATTACAATGAAGATCGCGAACGCTCCTTTACCTACACCGAGTACCGAAGTACGGGCGGCGGAAAGGGGGAGGGTTCACGTTCAAGCTGAAGGGCCGCTGGCCCCACACATCCTTAGATACAAGATGCCCCAGGGTCGGACCCCACCAGGACTCAAATACGATGGGACCACCGACCCGAGGAGCATCTCGAGGCATTTAAGTCCAGGATGGACTACGACGGAGCTGAAGACGAGGAACGATGCCGAGCGTTCCAATTACTTTGCTGAAGACGGCATTGAAGTGGTATAACCGTCTTCCGTCAAGGTCTATCAACTGCTTCGCCGACCTCGCCGCTCAATTCCTGGCTCATTTCACGACCAGGAAAACAAAGCCGAGGTCAGCTGTGAGCCTCATGAATATCAAGCAGAAGCAGGGGAGACGCTGAGAGCCTATTTTGAAAGGTTCAATGCTGAGGCGCTCCTAGTAAGGGATTTGCATGTCTCCAATGCAATTACCCTCCTAATCAACGGACTCCGCTGGTCTCCGTTTGCCGAGTCCCTCTCCAGGTCGGAGCCAACGACCATGGAGGAGATCCAGGACAGAGCGGCCGAGTTCATCAGGGCCGAAGAGGCCATGATGGCCAAAATGGAAAGAGAATCGGCGGAAGACAGGAATGAGGAAAGAAAGTCAGAAAGATCCCGACCTCAGAAGCCTAGGGAGGAAAGGCAGAGGTCAGAGAAGCATGATCGGGCCCCTACAAGGGGAAAATTCTCCGACTACACCCCCCTGTCACGATCAATTGGGGAGGTGTACAAGGAGATTCAGCAGACTGAGCGGTTGCCAGACCCAGACCGGTAAGAACGAGGGCGAACACGAACCGAGGTCTGTACTGCAGCTATCATGAGCAACACGGGCATCAGACGGAGGACTGTTACGACCTCCGAGATGCTATTGAGGAACTGATCCGAGCTGGTAAGCTCGCGAAGTACGTAGCTGAACAGAGGGGCCCGAAGAGAAAAAGGGAAAAAAGCCCTGAGGATGAAGGGCGGAACCCGAGAAACAAGCCGGAAGATGAGGCAGAGCCCGAAAACAGCTCCGAGGTGGTGAAGACGATTCACACCATCGCAGGGGGTTTTGCGGGAGGTAGAGCTAGTGCCGCAGCAAGAAAAAGGGCGCTCAAGGAAATATTGAGCGTAGATAAAAAGGAATCGGCATCGAAGGCGCAGAAAAAAGCCCCGGTGCCGATCACCTTCTCTGAGGAAGATAACCCCGGGGTAGTTGCTGACTACGCGGACCCCTTGGTGGTGTCGGTCATGGCCAGAAACATGGAGATCCGAAGGGTCTTGATCGACACGGGGAGCTCCGCCGAGCTGTTAACAAGGAGAGCGTTCGACGAGATGGGCCTAAAGGACTCCGACCTAAAGGCCTATGACGAAGATCTCGTGGGATTCTCGGGGTACGATGTAATCAAGCCAGACGGTTACATCACCCTATACCTCACAATGGGCACCAAGCCATTAGTGAGAACGGTGGAGGTAGATTTCATAGTGGCGAGGATTAATTCCGCCTACAACATGATCATGGGGAGGCCCACGCTGTGCAAACTCGGGGCAGTAGTGTCGGTACCCCACTTGGTCATGAAATTCCCTACCGAGGATGGCAAGGTCGTCACAGTGAAGGGGTGCCAGGTGACAGCTCGGAAGTGCTACATCAATAGCCTGAAGGTCACGGAAAGGACCAAGGGTGAGGGGGGAGAGAAAAAAGAAAAAGAAACAGAAAAAACAGAAAAAGAAGAAAAAGAGATAAAGAGGCCAAGAGTCGAGGTCAACAACGTTGAACTCGATGTTAGATCTCGAAACCCAGTGAGGCCGGAGCCAGAAGGCCAGCTGGAGGAGGTGCAGATCGGGGAAAGCCCCGAGAAGATTACTCGGATCAGCGCTAACCTAAGTCCTATAGGTAAAGGGGCACTGATCCAGTTTCTCAAGAAAAATGCCGACCTCTTCGCGTGGGAAGCAAAGGACATGCCCGGAATCAGCCCCGAGGTGATGTGTCATCAGCTGTCTGTGTACCCGGGCACCAAGCCGGTGCAACAGAAGAAGAGAAGAATGTCGGAAGAGAAGGCCCAAGCAGTGATCGAGCAAGTGGAAGCACTGCTCAAGGCCGGTTTCATCAGGGAGGTTCAGTACCCGACATGGCTTTCCAATGTCGTGTTGGTACCGAAAACAAACGGGAAGCTCAGGATGTGTGTAGACTACACTAACCTGAACAAGGCTTGCCCCAAAGACCCCTTCCCACTACTGAGCATTGATAGCCTAGTGGATGCCGCGTCGGGATTCCGTTTTTTGTCTTTCATGGACGCATACTCGGGATATAATCAGATCCCGATGAATCCCAACGACGAGGAGGAGACGGCGTTTATCACACCAAGGGCGAACTATTGTTATAAGGTGATGCCTTTTGGTTTGAAGAATGCCGGGTCCACTTATCAGCGACTCATGAACAGGGTCTTTAAGTCAGAAATCGGAACCAGGATGGAAGTGTACATAGATGACATGCTGGTAAAAACGAGAAAAGAGGAGGACACGATCTCTGATCTGGAAATCGTGTTCGGAAAACTAAGAGCCCAGGGGATGAGATTGAACCCCCTGAAGTGCGCCTTCGCTGTCGAGGCCGGAAAGTTTCTGGGCTTCATGTTGACCCAGAGAGGTATCGAAGCCAACCCAGAAAAGTGCAAAGCCATTCTGGATATGAAGAGCCCGACCTCTGTGAAAGAAGTTCAGAGGCTGACGGGTCGGTTAGCTTCGCTATCAAGGTTCCTCCCGCTGTCAGCTCGGAAATCCCTGCCGCTATTTGAGCTGTTAAAGAAAAAGACGGATTTCAGTTGGACCCATGATTGTGAAGAAGCTTTCCAAAGCTTCAAGCAATTCTTGATGGCTCCCCCGATCTTGTCTAAACCGGAGGTCGGAGAGGTGTTGTACCTCTACCTCTCGGTAGGAGAGCTGGCAGTTGGAGCGGTGCTGGTAAGAGAAGAAGACAGGGTGCAGAAACCTATCTACTTCGTGAGAAAGGCATTGCAGGGCCCCGAGGTCCGTTATCCGAAGTTAGAAAAGGTTGCTTTCGCGTTGATCACAACTGCAAGAAGGCTGAGGCAATATTTCCAGGCCCATACGGTGGTAGTTAGAACAAATCACCCTATGAGGCAGATTCTACAGAAGCCCGACCTGGCAGGACGAATGGTGTCGTGGGCAGTAGAACTTTCCGAATTCGATTTGATTTTCGAACCTCGGAATGCAGTTAAATCGCAAGCCTTAGCCGACTTTGTCAGAGAAATGGTCGATGAAGAAGAAGAGGAGGTCCAGTGGACATTATTCGTGGATGGATCATCTAACCTAAGGGGCAGTGGAGCGGCATCATCCTGGAAAACAATCTAGGAATCCAGGTCGAGATGTCGGTAAAATTTGAGTTCCGAGCTTCCAACAACCAGGCGGAGTATGAAGCCTTGATTGCTGGATTGAAGTTGGCAAGTGACCTCGGAGCACAAAGGCTCACTATTTGCAGTGATTCGCAGATCGTGGTTTCTCAGATCGGGGGAGAATACCAGGCCCGAGATGAGCAGCTAAAGAAGTATCTGCAGGTAGTGACCAAGCTATTAAAACCACTGCAAAAATCCGAGGTAAAGTACATACCTCGGGAATTGAACGCCCGAGCCGACGTATTGTCGAAGCTCGCAAGTACCAGGCTACAGGGACAAGCAAAACCTTGATTCAAGAAACCCTGGAAAGGCCGTCGATTGCAGAAGGGCAGGAAGTCACGGCCATAATAACGTCGCCGAGTTGGATCTCCGAGCTCCTCCAGTATCTCAGGCTCGAAATCCTTCCGGATGATGAGAAGGCCGCAGCCGTGGTAAGAAGGAGGGCCCCATACTACGCAGTGGTGGAAGGGCAGTTATACAAAAGGGGGTTCAGCCAACCCCTACTGAAGTGCCTAAACGAAGACCAAGCCAGATATGTCCTCGAGGAAGTCCACGAAGGGGCAGGAGGTAATCACCTCGGAGGCCAGACCTTAGCGCTGAAAGTTATCCGAGCAGGATACTTTTGGCCAACGTTAAAGAAAGATGCGGCTGAATACGTGAAAAAGTGCGTGAAGTGCCAAGAACACAGTCACCACTACAGTGCGCCTCCCGAGGAGATGACCCCAATCTCGGCATCATGGCCCTTTGACAAATGGGGTATAGACCTTCTTGGGCCCTTCCCAACGGCTCCGGGCTTGGTGAAATACTTGGTGGTAGCAATTGATTACTTCACCAAGTGGATCGAGGCAGAGCCTCTCGGCACAATAACGGCAGCTCAATGTCGGAAGTTCGTCTGGAGGAGCGTCATAACTCGTTTCGGGGTCCCGAAGGTTATAATCTCGGACAACGGAACGCAGTTCACTGACAAAAAGTTCCGAGATTTCCTGCAAGGTTGGAACATTGAGCAAAGGTTCACTAGCGTGGAGCACCCCAAGCCAATGGGCAGTGCGAAGCTGCTAATAAAGTAATCCTAAGGGGACTGAAGAAAAGGCTTGACGAGGCAAAAGGATCTTGGGCAGATGAGCTCGGGAGTGTCCTATGGGCCTACAGAACGACGCCGCACTCTACTACGGGAGAGAGTCCTTTTAAACTCTCCTATGGTAGTGAGGCTATGATCCCAGTCGAGCTTGGAGAACCGAGCTTCCGAGTTATCAGCTACAAAGAAGCTCGAAACTCGGAGGCAAGGGAGGCAAAGCTCGACATGGTCGAAGAGGATCGGGACGCAGCCAGGATCCGGGAAGAGGCCCTCAAACAAAGGGTGGCAAGAAGATACAGCCAGGGAGTGATTCCGAGAAGGTTCCAGAAGGGCGATTTTGTCCTACGAAGAGCAAACATCGGAGCTCCCAACCCAGGAAAGGGGAAGCTGGCCGCCAACTGGGAAGGGCCATATCGAGTAAAAGAGACCCTAGAAAAGGGCGTACAAGCTAGAAACCCTAGATGAAAAAGAGATTCTGAGGTCGTGGAATGCCACAAACCTCAGGAAGTTTTATGTTTAAATTATTCATGTAATTTTTGGTACCTCAGTTCGTACTCTTTCCTACCACGGGATTTTGCCCTAAGGAGGGTTTTGCCGGGGGTTTTAACGAGGCGAGCTTCGAGAAGACGTTAATAAGTTTTCCCATTGATTTTTGCTCGATTGTTTTTATCTGAGAGATTGAAGTATTTACATAACGCTAAACCCGAGTTGGTTAAAGACCCCGAGTTGGTCAAAAACCCGAGATGGTTAAAGTGATTGTTTAAAATTAATAAAACCCGAGTTGGTTAAAGACCCCGAGTTGGTCAAAAAACCCGAGATGGTTAAAGTTGGCAAAGACCCCGAGTTGTCAAAAAGCCCGAGCTGGTTAATGATTAATTAGATAAAAAACCAAGTTTGTAAAGACCCCGAGTTGGTCAGAACTCGAGACGGTTACCGCGATTGAAACGATTACAAGTGTTGAGGCTAAAGTTAAACAAAGCTACAAGCGCGAAGTAAATAAAACCAGGGCGTGAATGAAAATTTCTACATATATGAAAGCCGGCACGAACCCCGAGAAGGGGAACCCGAAAACTATAAAGTACAAATACAAAACCGGCACGAACCCGCGAAGGGGAACCCGGGTAATATAATCTAAATGTAAAGGCAAAATAAAAGTTGTCATCTACAAAATAATAGATCAGACATCTGGAGCATCAGCAACATCAGTTTCTGGATTGATGGCTTCGGAAGAAGCCTTATCAGCAGGACCTCGGAGTCGGTAGGAGGGGTCGGTTGTGCTTCCTCAGGAGAATGGGGATCAACGACGATCAACTTCCCGTCCTCGATCTTGGTGTACATACCGACTTGACCAAGATCGAGGTCAGGGGCTATGATCTGGACTTGATCCTTGATGAACTGGGCCACAGCCAACGTTGAATCAACCAGAGTAGCCTGCAGCCCCTCCACCTCGTTCTCGAGCTTGGAAATGTTCTGAGTGGAAGAAAGGCGAAGATCGTCCAGCGCGCCCGTCAGCTCATCGATCTTTCGCTTCCCTTCATTTAGTTCCAAAGTCAAGGTTCTCCGCCCGTCCTCCGAGGCCTTCAGCTCACCCTGGGTGAAGGAGAGCTCCTCCTCGGAGGCCTTCAGCTT
>RYYW01000720.1:0-22548 GCA_013621005.1 Aeschynomene evenia | reverse complement strand
ATCCTAGTGACTAAATGGAGAATTGACAAAAAGACCTAATGAAGCTCAATACACTCAATTAGGACCAAAATAGGCTCATTACATCATCCTTTGGTTATCTACAACATCCTAGTGACTAAAATGGAGCCATTGACCAAAGTAAGACCAATGAAGCTCAATACACTCAATTAGGACCAAAATAGGCTCATTACACCATCCTTTGGTTATCTACAACATCCTAGTGACTAAAATGGAGCCATTGACCAAAGTAAGACCTAATGAAGCTCAATACACTCAATTAGGACCAAAATAGGCTCATTACATCATCCTTTGGTTATCTACAACATCCTAGTGACTAAAATGGAGCCATTGACCAAAGTAAGACCTAATGAAGCTCAATACACTCAATTAGGACCAAAATAGGCTCATTACATCATCCTTTGGTTATCTACAACATCCTAGTGACTAAAATGGACCATTGACCAAAGTAAGACCAAATGAAGCTCAATACACTCAATTAGGACAAAATAGGCATTACACCCTTTGGTTATCTACAACATCCTAGTGACTAAAATGGAGAATTGACAAAGTAAGACCTAATGAAGCTCAATACACTCAATTAGGACCAAAATAGGCTCATTACATCATCCTTTGGTTATCTACAACTCCTAGTGACTAAAATGGAGCCATTGACCAAAGTAAGACCTAATGAAGCTCAATACACTCAATTAGGACCAAAATAGGCTCATTACATCATCCTTTGTTATCTACAACATCCTAGTGACTAAAATGGAGCCATTGACCAAAGTAAGACCTAATGAAGCTCAATACACTCAATTAGGACCAAAATAGGCTCATTACATCATCCTTTGGTTATCTACAACATCCTAGTGACTAAAATTGAGAATTAACCAAAGTAAGACCAATGAAGCTCAATACACTCAATTAGGACAAATAGGCTCATTACCATCTTTTGGTTATCTACAACATCCTAGTGACTAAAATGGAGCCATTGACCAAAGTAAGACCTAATGAAGCTCAATACACTCAATTAGGACCAAAATAGGCTCATTACATCATCCTTTGGTTATCTACAACATCCTAGTGACTAAAATGAGCCATTGACCAAAGTAAGACCTAATGAAGCTCAATACACTCAATTAGGACAAAAATAGGCTCATTACATCATCCTTTGGTTATCTACAACATCCTAGTGACTAAAATGGAGCCATTGACCAAAGTAAGACCTAATGAAGCTCAATACACTCAATTAGGACCAAAATAGGCTCATTACATCATCCTTTGGTTATCTACAACATCCTAGTGACTAAAAATGGAGCCATTGACCAAAGTAAGACCTAATGAAGCTCAATACACTCAATTAGGACCAAAATAGGCTCATTACATCATCCTTTGGTTATCTACAACAAGTGACTAAAATGGAGCCATTGACCAAAGTAAGACCTAATGAAGCTCAATACACTCAATTAGGAATAGGCTCATTACATCATCCTTTGGTTATCTACAACATCTAGTGACTAAAATGGAGCCATTGACCAAAGTAAGACCTAATGAAGCTCAATACACTCAATTAGGACCAAAATAGGCTCATTACATCATCCTTTGGTTATCTACAACATCCTAGTGACTAAAATGGAGCCAATTGACCAAAGTAAGACCAATGAAGCTCAATACACTCAATTAGGAGCAAATAGGCTCATTACCATCTTTGGTTATCTACAACATCCTAGTGACTAAAATGGATGAATTGATCAAAGTAAGACCTAATGAAGCTCAATACACTCAATTAGGACCAAAATAGGCTCATTACATCATCCTTTGGTTATCTACAACATCCAAGTGATTAAAATGAGCCATTGACCAAAGTAAGACCTAATGAAGCTCAATACACTCAATTAGGACAAAATAGGCTCATTACATCATCCTTTGGTTATCTACAACATCCTAGTGACTAAAATTGAGCCATTGACCAAAGTAAGACCTAATGAAGCTCAATACACTCAATTAGGACCAAAATAGGCTCATTACATCATCCTTGGTTATCTACAACATCCTAGTGACTAAATTGATGAATTGACCAAAGTAAGACCAAATGAAGCTCAATACACTCAATTAGGACCAAAATAGGCTCATTACATCATCCTTTGGTTATCTACAACTTCCAAGTGATTAAAATGGAGCCATTGACAAAGTAAGACCTAATGAAGCTCAATACACTCAATTAGGACCAAAAAGGCTCATTACATCATCCTTTGGTTATCTACAACATCCTAGTGACTAAAATGGAGCCATTGACCAAAGTAAGACCTAATGAAGCTCAATACACTCAATTAGGACCAAAATAGGCTCATTACATCATCCTTTGGTTATCTACAACATCCTAGTGACTAAAATGAGCCATTGACCAAAGTAAGACCTAATGAAGCTCAATACACTCAATTAGGAGGCAAGAGTGACATTGACCAAAGTAAGACCTAATGAAGCTCAATACACTCAATTAGGACCAAAATAGGCTCATTACATCATCCTTTGGTTATCTACAACATCCTAGTGATTAAAATGGAGCCATTGACCAAAGTAAGACCAAATGAAGCTCAATACACTCAATTAGGACAAAATAGGCTCATTACACCATCCTTGGTTATCTACAACATCCTAGTGACTAAAATGGATGAATTGATCAAAGTAAGACCTAATGAAGCTCAATACACTCAATTAGGACCAAAATAGGCTCATTACATCATCCTTTGGTTATCTACAACTTCCAAGTGATTAAAATGGAGCCATTGACCAAAGTAAGACCTAATGAAGCAATACACTCAATTAGGACCAAAATAGGCTCATTACATCATCCGTTATCTACAACATCCTAGTGACTAAAATGGAGCCATTGACCAAAGTAAGACCCTAATGAAGCTCAATACACTCAATTAGACCAAAATAGGCTCATTACATCATCCTTTGGTTATCTACAACATCCTAGTGACTAAAATGGAGCCATTGACCAAAGTAAGACCTAATGAAGCTCAATACACTCAATTAGGACCAAATAGGCTCATTACACCATCTTTGGTTATCTACAACTTCCTAGTGACTAAAATGGATGAATTGATCAAAGTAAGACCTAATGAAGCTCAATACACTCAATTATGGACCAAAATAGCTCATTACATCATCCTTTGGTTATCTACAACATCCAAGTGATTAAAATAGAGCCATTGACCAAAGTAAGACCTAATGAAGCTCAATACACTCAATTAGGACAAAATAGGCTCATTACATCATCCTTTGGTTATCTACAACATCCTAGTGACTAAAATTGAGCCATTGACCAAATGAAACCTAATGAAGCTCAATACACTCAATTAGGACCAAAATAGGCTCATTACACCATCCTTTGGTTATCTACAACATCCAAAAATAGTGACTAAAATGGAGCCATTGACCAAAGTAAGACCTAATGAAGCTCAATACACTCAATTAGGACCAAAATAGGCTCATTACATCATCCTTTGGTTATCTACAACATCCTAGTGACTAAAATAGGAGCCATTGACCAAAGTAAGACCTAATGAAGCTCAATACACTCAATTAGGACCAAAATAGGCTCATTACATCATCCTTTGGTTATCTACAACATCCTAGTGACTAAAATGGATGAATTGATCAAAGTAAGACCTAATGAAGCTCAATACACTCAATTAGGACCAAAATAGGCTCATTACATCATCCTTTGGTTATCTACAACTTCCAAGTGATTAAAATGGAGCCATTGACCAAAGTAAGACCTAATGAAGCTCAATACACTCAATTACGACCAAAATAGGTCATTACATCATCCTTTGTTATCTCAATACACTCAATTAGGACCAAAATAGGCTCATTACATCATCCTTTGGTTATCTACAACATCCTAGTGACTAAAATGGAGCCATTGACCAAAGTAAGACCTAATGAAGCTCAATACACTCAATTAGGAGCAAATAGGCTCATTACACCATCTTTGGTTATCTACAACTCCTAGTGACTAAAATGGATGAATTGATCAAAGTAAGACCTAATGAAGCTCAATACACTCAATTATGACCAAAATAGCTCATTACATCATCCTTTGGTTATCTACAACATCCAAGTGATTAAAATAGAGCCATTGACCAAAGTAAGACCTAATGAAGCTCAATACACTCAATTAGGACAAAAATAGGCTCATTACATCATCCTTTGGTTATCTACAACATCCTAGTGACTAAAATTGAGCCATTGACCAAAGCAAGACCTAATGAAGCTCAATACACTCAATTAGGACCAAAATAGGCTCATTACACCATCCTTTGGTTATCTACAACATCATAGTGACTAAAATGGAGCCATTGACCAAAGTAAGACCTATGAAGCTCAATACACTCAATTAGGACCAAAATAGGCTCATTACATCATCCTTTGGTTATCTACAACATCCTAGTGACTAAAATTGAGCCATTGACCAAAGTAAGACTTAATGAAGCTCAATACACTCAATTAGGACCAAAATAGGCTCATTACATCATCCTTTGGTTATCTACAACATCCTAGTGACTAAAATGGATGAATTGATCAAAGTAAGACCTAATGAAGCTCAATACACTCAATTAGGACCAAAATAGGCTCATTACATCATCCTTTGGTTATCTACAACTTCCAAGTGATTAAAATGGAGCCATTGACCAAAGTAAGACCTAATGAAGCTCAATACACTCAATTAGGACCAAAATAGGCTCATTACATCATCCTTTCGTTATCTACAACATCCTAGTGACTAAAATGGAGCCATTGACCAAAGTAAGACCTAATGAAGCTCAATACACTCAATTAGGACAAAAATAGGCTCATTACATCATCCTTTGGTTATCTAGAACATCCTAGTGACTAAAATTGATGAATTAACCAAAGTAAGACCAAATGAAGCTCAATACACTCAATTAGGAGCAAATAGGCTCATTACACCATCTTTTGGTTATCTACAACATCCTAGTGACTAAAATGGATGATTGATCAAAGTAAGACCTAATGAAGCTCAATACACTCAATTATGACCAAAATAGCTCATTACATCATCCTTTGGTTATCTACAACATCCAAGTGATTAAAATAGAGCCATTGACCAAAGTAAGACCTAATGAAGCTCAATACACTCAATTAGGACAAAATAGGCTCATTACATCATCCTTTGGTTATCTACAACATCCTAGTGACTAAAATTGAGCCATTGACCAAAGTAAGACCTAATGAAGCTCAATACACTCAATTAGGACCAAAATAGGCTCATTACATCATCCTTTGGTTATCTACAACATCTAGTGACTAAAATGGAGCCATTGACCAAAGTAAGACCTATGAAGCTCAATACACTCAATTAGGACCAAAATAGGCTCATTACATCATCCTTTGGTTATCTACAATCTAGTGACTAAAATGGAGCCATTGACCAAAGTAAGACCTAATGAAGCTCAATACACTCAATAGGACAAAATAGGCTCATTACATCATCCTTTGGTTATCTACAACATCCTAGTGACTAAAATGGAGCCATTGGCCAAGTATGAAGCTCAATACACTCAATTAGGACCAAAATAGGCTCATTACATCATCCTTTGTTATCTACAACTTCCAAGTGATTAAAATGGAGCCATTGACCAAAGTAAGACCTAATGAAGCTCAATACACTCAATTAGGACCAAAATAGGCTCATTACATCATCCTTTGGTTATCTACAACATCCTAGTGACTAAAATGGAGCCATTGACCAAAGTAAGACCTAATGAAGCTCAATACACTCAATTAGGACCAAAATAGGCTCATTACATCATCCTTTGGTTATCTAGAACATCCTAGTGACTAAAATTGAGAATTGACCAAAGTAAGACCTAATGAAGCTCAATACACTCAATTAGGAGCAAATAGGCTCATTACACCATCTTTGGTTATCTACAACCTAGTGACTAAAATGGATGAATTGATCAAAGTAAGACCTAATGAAGCTCAATACACTCAATTATGACCAAAATAGCTCATTACATCATCCTTTGGTTATCTACAACATCCAAGTGATTAAAATGAGCCATTGACCAAAGTAAGACCTAATGAAGCTCAATACACTCAATTAGGACAAAAATAGGCTCATTACACCATCCTTTGGTTATCTACAACATCCTAGTGACTAAAATGGATGATTGATCAAAGTAAGACCTAATGAAGCTCAATACACTCAATTAGGACCAAAATAGGCTCATTATCATCCTTTGGTTATCTACAACTTCCAAGTGATTAAAATGGAGCCATTGACCAAAGTAAGACCTAATGAAGCTCAATACACTCAATTAGGACCAAAATAGGCTCATTACATCATCCTTTGGTTATCTACAACATCCTAGTGACTAAAATGGAGCCATTGACCAAAGTAAGACCTAATGAAGCTCAATACACTCAATTAGGACCAAAATAGGCTCATTACATCATCCTTTGGTTATCTACAACATCCTAGTGACTAAAATTGATGAATTAACCAAAGTAAGACCAAATGAAGCTCAATACACTCAATTAGGACAAAATAGGCTCATTACACCATCTTTTGGTTATCTACAACATCCTAGTGACTAAAATGGATGAATTGATCAAAGTAAGACCTAATGAAGCTCAATACACTCAATTAGGACCAAAATAGGCTCATTACATCATCCTTTGGTTATCTACAACATCCAAGTGATTAAAATGGAGCCATTGACCAAAGTAAGACCTAATGAAGCTCAATACACTCAATTAGGACAAAAATAGGCTCATTACATCATCCTTTGGTTATCTACAACATCCTAGTGACTAAAATTGAGCCATTGACCAAAGTAAGACCTAATGAAGCTCAATACACTCAATTAGGACCAAAATAGGCTCATTACATCATCCTTTGGTTATCTACAACATCCTAGTGAAAAATGGAGCCATTGACCAAAGTAAGACCTAATGAAGCTCAATACACTCAATTAGGACCAAAAGGCTCATTACATCATCCTTTGGTTATCTACAAATCCTAGTGACTAAAATGGAGCCATTGACCAAAGTAAGACCTAATGAAGCTCAATACACTCATTAGGAGCAAATAGGCTCATTACACCATCTTTGGTTATCTACAATCCTAGTGACTAAAATGGATGAATTGATCAAAGTAAGACCTAATGAAGCTCAATACTCAATTAGGACCAAAATAGGCTCATTACATCATCCTTTGGTTATCTACAACATCCAAGTGATTAAAATAGAGCCATTGACCAAAGTAAGACCTAATGAAGCTCAATACACTCAATTAGGACAAAAATAGGCTCATTACATCATCCTTTGGTTATCTACAACATCCTAGTGACTAAAATTGAGCCATTGACCAAAGTAAGACCTAATGAAGCTCAATACACTCAATTAGGACCAAAATAGGCTCATTACATCATCCTTTGGTTATCTACAACATCTAGTGACTAAAATGGAGCCATTGACCAAAGTAAGACCTAATGAAGCTCAATACACTCAATTAGGACCAAAATAGGCTCATTACATCATCCTTTGGTTATCTACAACATCCTAGTGACTAAAATGGAGCCATTGACCAAAGTAAGACTAATGAAGCTCAATACACTCAATTAGGACCAAAATAGGCTCATTACATCATCCTTTGGTTATCTACAACATCCTAGTGACTAAAATGGAGAATTGACCAAAGTAAGACCTAATGAAGCTCAATACACTCAATTAGGACCAAAATAGGCTCATTACATCATCCTTTGGTTATCTACAACCAAGTGATTAAAATGGAGCCATTGACCAAAGTAAGACCTAATGAAGCTCAATACACTCAATTACGACCAAAATAGGCTCATTACATCATCCTTTGGTTATCTACAACATCCTAGTGACTAAAATGGAGCCATTGACCAAAGTAAGACCTAATGAAGCTCAATACACTCAATTAGGACAAAAGGCTCATTACATCATCCTTTGGTTATCTAACATCCTAGTGACTAAAATTGATGAATTAACCAAAGTAAGACCAAATGAAGCTCAATACACTCAATTAGGACAAATAGGCTCATTACACCATCTTTGGTTATCTACAACATCCTAGTGACTAAAATGGATGAATTGATCAAAGTAAGACCTAATGAAGCTCAATACACTCAATTAGGACCAAAATAGGCTCATTACATCATCCTTTGGTTATCTACAACATCCAAGTGATTAAAATGGAGCCATTGACCAAAGTAAGACCTAATGAAGCTCAATACACTCAATTAGGACAAAAATAGGCTCATTACATCATCCTTTGGTTATCTACAACATCCTAGTGACTAAATTGATTGACCAAAGAAGACCTAATGAAGCTCAATACACTCAATTAGGACCAAAATAGGCTCATTACACCATCCTTTGGTTATCTACAACATCCTAGTGACTAAAATGGAGCCATTATCTACAACATCCTAGTGATTAAAATGGAGCCATTGACCAAAGTAAGACCTAATGAAGCTCAATACACTCAATTAGGACAAAATAGGCTCATTACATCATCCTTTGGTTATCTACAACATCCTAGTGACTAAAATTGAGCCATTGACCAAAGTAAGACCTAATGAAGCTCAATACACTCAATTAGGACAAAATAGGCTCATTACATATCCTTTGGTTATCTACAACATCTAGTGACTAAAATGGAGCCATTGACCAAAGTAAGACCTAATGAAGCTCAATACACTCAATTAGGACCAAAATAGGCTCATTACATCATCCTTTGGTTATCTACAACATCCTAGTGACTAAAATGGATCCATTGACCAAAGTAAGACCTAATGAAGCTCAATACACTCAATTAGGACCAAAATAGGCTCATTACATCATCCTTTGGTTATCTAGAACATCCTAGTGACTAAAATGGAGCCATTGACCAAGTAAGACCAAATGAAGCTCAATACATCAATTAGGACCAAAAAGGCTCATTACATCATCCTTTGGTTACCTACACTAGTGACTAAAATTGATGAATTAACCAAAGTAAGACCAAATGAAGCTCAATACACTCAATTAGGAGCAAATAGGCTCATTACACCATCTTTTGGTTATCTACAACATCCTAGTGACTAAAATGGATGAATTGATCAAAGTAAGACCTAATGAAGCTCAATACACTCAATTATGACCAAAATAGGCTCATTACATCATCCTTTGGTTATCTACAACATCCAAGTGATTAAAATAGAGCCATTGACCAAAGTAAGACCTAATGAAGCTCAATACACTCAATTAGGACAAAATAGGCTCATTACATCATCCTTTGGTTATCTACAACATCCTAGTGACTAAATTGAGCCTTGACCAAAGTAAGACCTAATGAAGCTCAATACACTCAATTAGACCAAAATAGGCTCATTACATCATCCTTTGGTTATCTACAACATCATAGTGACTAAAATGGAGCCATTGACCAAAGTAAGACCTAATGAAGCTCAATACACTCAATTAGGACCAAAATAGGCTCATTACATCATCCTTTGGTTATCTACAACATCCTAGTGACTAAAATTGGAGCCATTGACCAAAGTAAGACTAATGAAGCTCAATACACTCAATTAGGACCAAAATAGGCTCATTACATCATCCTTTGGTTATCTACAACATCCTAGTGACTAAAATGGAGCCATTGACCAAAGTAAGACCTAATGAAGCTCAATACACTCAATTAGGACCAAATAGGCTCATTACATCATCCTTTGGTTATCTACAACATCTAGTGACTAAAATGGAGCCATTGACCAAAGTAAGACCTAATGAAGCTCAATACACTCAATTAGGACCAAAATAGGCTCATTACATCATCCTTTGGTTATCTACAACATCCTAGTGATTAAAATGGAGCCATTGACCAAAGTAAGACCAAATGAAGCTCAATACACTCAATTAGGACAAAAATAGGCTCATTACACCATCCATTGGTTATCTACAACATCCTAGTGACTAAAATGGATGAATTGATCAAAGTAAGACCTAATGAAGCTCAATACACTCAATTAGGACCAAAATAGGCTCATTACATCATCCTTTGGTTATCTACAACATCCAAGTGATTAAAATGGAGCCATTGACCAAAGTAAGACCTAATGAAGCTCAATACACTCAATTAGGAAAAATAGGCTCATTACATCATCCTTTGGTTATCTACAACATCCTAGTGACTAAAATGGAGCCATTGACCAAAGTAAGACCTAATGAAGCTCAATACACTCAATTAGGACCAAAATAGGCTCATTACATCATCCTTTGGTTATCTACAACATCCTAGTGACTAAAATGGAGAATTGACCAAAGTAAGACCAAATGAAGCTCAATACACTCAATTAGGAGCAAATAGGCTCATTACACCATGTTTTGGTTATCTACAACATCCTAGTGACTAAAATGGAGAATTGAAAAGTAAGACCTAATGAAGCTCAATACACTCAATTAGGACCAAAATAGGCTCATTACATCATCCTTTGGTTATCTACAACATCCAAGTGATTAAATAGAGCCATTGACCAAAGTAAGACCTAATGAAGCTCAATACACTCAATTAGGACAAAATAGGCTCATTACATCATCCTTTGGTTATCTACAACATCCTAGTGACTAAAATTGAGCCATTGACCAAAGTAAGACCTAATGAAGCTCAATACACTCAATTAGGACAAAATAGGCTCATTACATCATCCTTTGGTTATCTACAACATCTAGTGACTAAAATGGAGCCATTGACCAAAGTAAGACCTAATGAAGCTCAATACACTCAATTAGGACCAAATAGGCTCATTACATCATCCTTTGGTTATCTACAACAAGTGACTAAAATGGAGCCATTGACCAAAGTAAGACCTAATGAAGCTCAATACACTTAATTAGGACAAAATAGGCTCATTACATCATCCTTTGGTTATCTACAACATCTAGTGACTAAAATGGAGCCATTGACCAAAGTAAGACCTAATGAAGCTCAATACACTCAATTAGGACCAAAATAGGCTCATTACATCATCCTTTGGTTATCTACAACATCCTAGTGACTAAAATGGAGCCATTGACCAAAGTAAGACTAATGAAGCTCAATACACTCAATTAGGACCAAAATAGGCTCATTACATCATCCTTTGGTTATCTACAACATCTAGTGACTAAAATGGAGCCATTGACCAAAGTAAGACTAATGAAGCTCAATACACTCAATTAGGACCAAAATAGGCTCACATCATCCTTTGGTTATCTACAACATCTAGTGACTAAAATCATTGACCAAAGTAAGACCTAATGAAGCTCATACACTCAATTAGGACCAAAATAGGCTCATTACATCATCCTTTGGTATCTACAACATCCTAGTGACTAAAATTGAGCCATTGACCAAAGTAAGACCTAATGAAGCTCAATACACTCAATTAGGACCAAAATAGGCTCATTACATCATCCTTTGGTTATCTACAACATCCTAGTGATTAAAATGGAGCCATTGACCAAAGTAAGACCAAATGAAGCTCAATACACTCAATTAGGACCAAAATAGGCTCATTACATCATCCTTTGGTTATCTACAACATCCTAGTGATTAAATGGAGCCATTGACCAAAGTAAGACCAAATGAAGCTCAATACACTCAATTAGGACCAAAATAGGCTCATTACATCATCCTTTGGTTATCTACAACATCCTAGTGATTAAAATGGAGCCATTGACCAAAGTAAGACCAAATGAAGCTCAATACACTCAATTAGGACAAAATAGGCTCATTACATCATCCTTTGGTTATCTACAACATCCTAGTGATTAAAATGGAGCCATTGACCAAAGTAAGACCAAATGAAGCTCAATACACTCAATTAGGACAAATAGGCTCATTACATCATCCTTTGGTTATCTACAACATCCTAGTGACTAAAATGGAGCCATTGACCAAAGTAAGACCAAATGAAGCTCAATACACTCAATTAGGACCAAAAAAGGCTCATTACATCATCCTTTGGTTATCTACATCTAGTGACTAAAATGGAGCCATTGACCAAAGTAAGACCAAATGAAGCTCAATACACTCAATTAGGACAAAATAGGCTCATTACACCATCCATTGGTTATCTACAACATCCTAGTGACTAAAATGGATGAATTGATCAAAGTAAGACCTAATGAAGCTCAATACACTCAATTAGGACCAAAATAGGCTCATTACATCATCCTTTGGTTATCTACAACATCCTAGTGATTAAAATGGAGCCATTGACCAAAGTAAGACCTAATGAAGCTCAATACACTCAATTAGGACCAAAATAGGCTCATTACATCATCCTTTGGTTATCTACAACATCCTAGTGACTAAAATGGAGCCATTGACCAAAGTAAGACCTAATGAAGCTCAATACACTCAATTAGGACCAAAATAGGCTCATTACATCATCCTTTGGTTATCTACAACATCCTAGTGACTAAAATGAGAATTGACCAAAGTAAGACCAAATGAAGCTCAATACACTCAATTAGGACAAATAGGCTCATTACACCATCCTTTGGTTATCTACAACATCCTAGTGACAGTAAGACCTAATGAAGCTCAATACACTCAATTAGACCAAAATAGGCTCATTACATCATCCTTTGGTTATCTACAACATCTAGTGACTAAAATGGAGCCATTGACCAAAGTAAGACCTAATGAAGCTCAATACACTCAATTAGGACCAAAATAGGCTCATTACATCATCCTTTGGTTATCTACAACATCCTAGTGACTAAAATGGAATTGACCAAAGTAAGACCTAATGAAGCTCAATACACTCAATTAGGACCAAAATAGGCTCATTACATCATCCTTTGGTTATCTACAACTCCTAGTGACTAAAATGGAGCCATTGACCAAAGTAAGACCTAATGAAGCTCAATACACTCAATTAGGACCAAAATAGGCTCATTACATCATCCTTTGGTTATCTACAACATCCAGTGATTAAAATGGAGCCATTGACCAAAGTAAGACCTAATGAAGCTCAATACACTCAATTAGGACCAAAAATAGGCTCATTACATCATCCTTTGGTTATCTACAACATCCTAGTGACTAAAATGAGCCATTGACCAAAGTAAGACCAAATGAAGCTCAATACACTCAATTAGGACCAAAATAGGCTCATTACATCATCCTTTGGTTATCTACAACATCCTAGTGATTAAAATGGAGCCATTGACCAAAGTAAGACCTAATGAAGCTCAATACACTCAATTAGGACAAAAATAGGCTCATTACATCATCCTTTGGTTATCTACAACATCCTAGTGACTAAAATGGAGCCATTGACCAAAGTAAGACCTAATGAAGCTCAATACACTCAATTAGGACCAAAATAGGCTCATTACATCATCCTTTGGTTATCTACAACATCCTAGTGATTAAAATGGAGCCATTGACCAAAGTAAGACCAAATGAAGCTCAATACACTCAATTAGGACAAAATAGGCTCATTACATCATCTTTGGTTATCTACAACATCCCCCTCAATTTAGGTGGAGTGACTAAAATGGAGCCATTGACCAAAGTAAGACTTAATGAAGCTCAATACACTCAATTAGGACCAAAATAGGCTCATTACATCATCCTTTGGTTATCTACAACATCTAGTGACTAAAATGGAGCCATTGACCAAAGTAAGACTAATGAAGCTCAATACACTCAATTAGGACCAAAATAGGCTCATTACATCATCCTTTGGTTATCTACAACATCTAGTGACTAAAATGGAGCCATTGACCAAAGTAAGACCTAATGAAGCTCAATACACTCAATTAGGACCAAAAAGGCTCATTACATCATCCTTTGGTTATCTACAATAGTGACTAAAATGGAGCCATTGACCAAAGTAAGACCAAATGAAGCTCAATACACTCAATTAGGACAAAAATAGGCTCATTACACCATCCATTGGTTATCTACAACATCCTAGTGACTAAAATGGATGAATTGATCAAAGTAAGACCTAATGAAGCTCAATACACTCAATTAGGACCAAAATAGGCTCATTACATCATCCTTTGGTTATCTACAACTTCCAAGTGATTAAAATGGAGCCATTGACCAAAGTAAGACCTAATGAAGCTCAATACACTCAATTACGACCAAAATAGGCTCATTACATCATCCTTTCGTTATCTACAACATCCTAGTGACTAAAATGGAGCCATTGACCAAAGTAAGACCTAATGAAAGCTCAATACACTCAATTAGGACCAAAATAGGCTCATTACATCATCCTTTGGTTATCTAGAACATCCTAGTGACTAAAATTGATGAATTAACCAAAGTAAGACCAAATGAAGCTCAATACACTCAATTAGGAGCAAATAGGCTCATTACACCATTTTTGGTTATCTACAACATCCTAGTGACTAAAATGGATGAATTGATCAAAGTAAGACCTAATGAAGCTCAATACACTCAATTAGGACCAAAATAGGCTCATTACATCATCCTTTGGTTATCTACAACATCCAAGTGATTAAATGGAGCCATTGACCAAAGTAAGACCTAATGAAGCTCAATACACTCAATTAGGACAAAAATAGGCTCATTACATCATCCTTTGGTTATCTACAACATCCTAGTGACTAAAATGGATGAATTGATCAAAGTAAGACCTAATGAAGCTCAATACACTCAATTAGGACCAAAATAGGCTCATTACATCATCCTTTGGTTATCTACAACATCCAAGTGATTAAAATGGAGCCATTGACCAAAGTAAGACCTAATGAAGCTCAATACACTCAATTAGGACCAAAATAGGCTCATTACATCATCCTTTGGTTATCTACAACATCCTAGTGACTAAAAGAGCCATTGACCAAAGTAAGACCTAATGAAGCTCAATACACTCAATTAGGACAAAATAGGCTCATTACATCATCCTTTGGTTATCTACAACATTAGTGACTAAAATGGAGCCATTGACCAAAGTAAGACCTAATGAAGCTCAATACACTCAATTAGGACCAAAATAGGCTCATTACATCATCCTTTGGTTATCTACAACATCCTAGTGACTAAAATGGAGCCATTGACCAAAGTAAGACCAAATGAAGCTCAATACACTCAATTAGGACAAATAGGCTCATTACACCACTTTGGTTATCTACAACATCCTAGTGACTAAAATGGATTGATCAAAGTAAGACCTAATGAAGCTCAATACACTCAATTAGGACCAAAATAGGCTCATTACATCATCCTTTGGTTATCTACAACATCCTAGTGATAAAATGGAGCCATTGACCAAAGTAAGACCAAATGAAGCTCAATACACTCAATTAGGACAAAATAGGCTCATTACATCATCCTTTGGTTATCTACAACATCCTAGTGACTAAAATGGAGAATTGACCAAAGTAAGACCTAATGAAGCTCAATACACTCAATTAGGACCAAAATAGGCTCATTACATCATCCTTTGGTTATCTACAACATCCTAGTGACTAAAATGGAGCCATTGACCAAAGTAAGACCTAATGAACTCAATACACTCAATTAGGACCAAAATAGGCTCATTACATCATCCTTTGGTTATCTACAACATCCTAGTGACTAAAATGGAGCCATTGACCAAAGTAAGACCTAATGAAGCTCAATACACTCAATTAGGACCAAAATAGGCTCATTACATCATCCTTTGGTTATCTACAACATCCTAGTGACTAAAATGGAGAATTGACCAAAGTAAGACCTAATGAAGCTCAATACACTCAATTAGGACCAAAATAGGCTCATTACATCATCCTTTGGTTATCTACAACATCCTAGTGACTAAAATGGAGCCATTGACCAAAGTAAGACCTAATGAAGCTCAATACACTCAATTAGGACAAAAATAGGCTCATTACATCATCCTTTGGTTATCTACAACATCCTAGTGACTAAAATTGAGCCATTGACCAAAGTAAGACCTAATGAAGCTCAATACACTCAATTAGGACCAAAATAGGCTCATTACATCATCCTTTGGTTATCTACAACATCTAGTGACTAAAATGGAGCCATTGACCAAAGTAAGACCTAATGAAGCTCAATACACTCAATTAGGACCAAAATAGGCTCATTACATCATCCTTTGGTTATCTACAACATCCTAGTGACTAAAATGGAGAATTGACCAAAGTAAGACCTAATGAAGCTCAATACACTCAATTAGGACCAAAATAGGCTCATTACATCATCCTTTGGTTATCTACAACATCCTAGTGACTAAAATGGAGCCATTGACCAAAGTAAGACCTAATGAAGCTCAATACACTCAATTAGGACCAAAATAGGCTCATTACACCATCCTTTGGTTATCTACAACATCCTAGTGACTAAAATGGAGCCATTGACCAAAGTAAGACCTAATGAAGCTCAATACACTCAATTAGGACCAAAATAGGCTCATTACACCATCCTTTGGTTATCTACAACATCCTAGTGACTAAAATGGATAATTGACCAAAGTAAGACCTAATGAAGCTCAATACACTCAATTAGGACCAAAATAGGCTCATTACATCATCCTTTGGTTATCTACAACATCCTAGTGATAAAATGGAGCCATTGACCAAAGTAAGACCAAATGAAGCTCAATACACTCAATTAGGACAAAAATAGGCTCATTACATCATCCTTTGGTTATCTACAACATCCTAGTGACTAAAATGGAGCCATTGACAAAGTAAGACCTAATGAAGCTCAATACACTCAATTAGGACCAAAATAGGCTCATTACATCATCCTTTGGTTATCTACAACATCCTAGTGACTAAAATGGAGCCATTGACCAAAGTAAGACCCTCAATACACTCAATTAGGACCAAAATAGGCTCATTACATCATCCTTTGGTTATCTACAACATCCTAGTGATTAAAATGGAGCCATTGACCAAAGTAAGACCAAATGAAGCTCAATACACTCAATTAGGACAAAAATAGGCTCATTACACCATCCTTTGGTTATCTACAACATCCTAGTGACTAAAATGGATGAATTGATCAAAGTAAGACCTAATGAAGCTCAATACACTCAATTAGGACCAAAATAGGCTCATTACATCATCCCTACAACATCCTAGTCTGAAAATACACTCAATTAGGACCAAAATAGGCTCATTACATCATCCTTTGGTTATCTACAACATCCTAGTGACTAAAATGGAGCCATTGACCAAAGTAAGACCAAATGAAGCTCAATACACTCAATTAGGACCAAAATAGGCTCATTACACCATCCTTTGGTTATCTACAACATCCTAGTGACTAAAATGGATGAATTGATAAAGTAAGACCTAATGAAGCTCAATACACTCAATTAGGACCAAAATAGGCTCATTACATCATCCTTTGGTTATCTACAACATCCTAGTGACTAAAATGGAGCCATTGACCAAAGTAAGACCTAATGAAGCTCAATACACTCAATTAGGACAAAATAGGCTCATTACATCATCCTTTGGTATCTACAACATCCTAGTGACTAAAATTGAGCCATTGACCAAAGTAAGACCTAATGAAGCTCAATACACTCAATTAGGACCAAAATAGGCTCATTACATCATCCTTTGGTTATCTACAACATCTAGTGACTAAAATGGAGATTGACCAAAGTAAGACCTAATGAAGCTCAATACACTCAATTAGGACCAAAATAGGCTCATTACATCATCCTTTGGTTATCTACAACATCCTAGTGACTAAAATGGAGAATTGACCAAAGTAAGACCTAATGAAGCTCAATACTCAATTAGGACCAAAATAGGCTCATTACATCATCCTTTGGTTATCTACAACATCCTAGTGACTAAAATGGAGCCATTGACCAAAGTAAGACCTAATGAGCTCAATACACTCAATTAGGACCAAAATAGGCTCATTACATCATCCTTTGGTTATCTACAACATCCTAGTGACTAAAATGGAGCCATTGACCAAAGTAAGACCTAATGAAGCTCAATACACTCAATTAGGACCAAAATAGGCTCATTACACCATCTTTGGTTATCTACAACATCCTAGTGACTAAAATGGATAAATTGACCAAAGTAAGACCTAATGAAGCTCAATACACTCAATTGGGACCAAAATAGGCTCATTACATCATCCTTTGGTTATCTACAACATCCTAGTGATTAAATGGAGCCATTGACCAAAGTAAGACCAAATGAAGCTCAATACACTCAATTTGGACAAAAATAGGCTCATTACACCATCCTTTGGTTATCTACAACATCCTAGTGACTAAAATGGATGAATTGATCAAAGTAAGACCTAATGAAGCTCAATACACTCAATTAGGACCAAAATAGGCTCATTACATCATCCTTTGGTTATCTACAACATCCTAGTGACTAAAATGGAGCCATTGACCAAAGTAAGACCTATGAACTCAATACACTCAATTAGGACCAAAATAGGCTCATTACACCATCCTTTGGTTATCTACAACATCCTAGTGACTAAAATGGAGCAATTGACCAAAGTAAGACCTAATGAAGCTCAATACACTCAATTAGGACCAAAATAGGCTCATTACACCATCCTTTGGTTATCTACAACATCCTAGTGACTAAAATGGATGAATTGAAAAGTAAGACCTAATGAAGCTCAATACACTCAATTAGGACCAAAATAGGCTCATTACATCATCCTTTGGTTATCTACAACATCCTAGTGACTAAAATGGAACCATTGACCAAAGTAAGACCTAATGAAGCTCAATACACTCAATTAGGACAAAAATAGGCTCATTACATCATCCTTTGGTTATCTACAACATCCTAGTGACTAAAATTGAGCCATTGACCAAAGTAAGACCTAATGAAGCTCAATACACTCAATTAGGACCAAAATAGGCTCATTACATCATCCTTTGGTTATCTACAACATCTAGTGACTAAAATGGAGCCATTGACCAAAGTAAGACCTAATGAAGCTCAATACACTCAATTAGGACCAAAATAGGCTCATTACATCATCCTTTGGTTATCTACAACATCCTAGTGACTAAAATTGAGCCATTGACCAAAGTAAGACTTAATGAAGCTCAATACACTCAATTAGGACCAAAATAGGCTCATTACATCATCCTTTGGTTATCTACAACATCTAGTGACTAAAATGGAGCCATTGACCAAAGTAAGACCTAATGAAGCTCAATACACTCAATTAGGACCAAAATAGGCTCATTACATCATCCTTTGGTTATCTACAACATCCTAGTGACTAAAATTGAGCCATTGACCAAAGTAAGACCTAATGAAGCTCAATACACTCAATTAGGACCAAAATAGGCTCATTACATCATCCTTTGGTTATCTACAACATCCTAGTGATTAAAATGGAGCCATTGACCAAAGTAAGACCAAATGAAGCTCAATACACTCAATTAGGACAAAAATAGGCTCATTACATCATCCTTTGGTTATCTACAACATCCTAGTGATTAAAATGGAGCCATTGACCAAAGTAAGACCAAATGAAGCTCAATACACTCAATTAGGACAAAAATAGGCTCATTACATCATCCTTTGGTTATCTACAACATCCTAGTGATTAAAATGGAGCCATTGACCAAAGTAAGACCAAATGAAGCTCAATACACTCAATTAGGACCAAAAAAGGCTCATTACATCATCCTTTGGTTACCTACACCTTTCTAGTGACTAAAATGGAGCCATTGACCAAAGTAAGACCAAATGAAGCTCAATACACTCAATTAGGACAAAATAGGCTCATTACACCATCCATTGGTTATCTACAACATCCTAGTGACTAAAATGGATGAATTGATCAAAGTAAGACCTAATGAAGCTCAATACACTCAATTAGGACCAAAATAGGCTCATTACATCATCCTTTGGTTATCTACAACTTCCAAGTGATTAAAATGGAGCCATTGACCAAAGTAAGACCTAATGAAGCTCAATACACTCAATTAGGACCAAAATAGGCTCATTACATCATCCTTTGGTTATCTACAACATCCTAGTGACTAAAATGGATTGACCAAAGTAAGACCTAATGAAGCTCAATACACTCAATTAGGACCAAAATAGGCTCATTACATCATCCTTTGGTTATCTACAACATCCAAGTGATTAAAATGAGCCATTGACCAAAGTAAGACCTAATGAAGCTCAATACACTCAATTAGGACAAAATAGGCTCATTACATCATCCTTTGGTTATCTACAACATCCTAGTGACTAAAATTGAGCCATTGACCAAAGTAAGACCTAATGAAGCTCAATACACTCAATTAGGACAAAATAGGCTCATTACATCATCCTTTGGTTATCTACAACATCCTAGTGACTAAAATGGAGCCATTGACCAAAGTAAGACCTAATGAAGCTCAATACACTCAATTAGGACCAAAATAGGCTCATTACATCATCCTTTGGTTATCTACAACTCCAGTGATTAAAATGGAGCCATTGACCAAAGTAAGATAATGAAGCTCAATACACTCAATTAGGACCAAAATAGCTCATTACATCATCCTTTGGTTATCCAACATCATAGTGACTAAAATATTGACCAAAGTAAGACCTAATGAAGCTCAATACACTCAATTAGGACCAAAATAGGCTCATTACATCATCCTTTGGTTATCTACAACATCCTAGTGACTAAAATGGAGAATTGACCAAAGTAAGACCTAATGAAGCTCAATACACTCAATTAGGACCAAAATAGGCTCATTACATCATCCTTTGGTTATCTACAACATCCTAGTGACTAAAATGGAGCCATTGACCAAAGTAAGACCTAATGAAGCTCAATACACTCAATTAGGACCAAAATAGGCTCATTACACCATCCTTTGGTTATCTACAACATCCTAGTGACTAAAATGGAGCCATTGACCAAAGTAAGACCTAATGAAGCTCAATACACTCAATTAGGACCAAAATAGGCTCATTACACCATCTTTGGTTATCTACAACATCCTAGTGACTAAAATGGATAATTGACCAAAGTAAGACCTAATGAAGCTCAATACACTCAATTAGGACCAAAATAGGCTCATTACATCATCCTTTGGTTATCTACAACATCCTAGTGATTAAATGGAGCCATTGACCAAAGTAAGACCAAATGAAGCTCAATACACTCAATTAGGACAAAATAGGCTCATTACACCATCCTTTGGTTATCTACAACATCCTAGTGACTAAAATGGATGAATTGATCAAAGTAAGACCTAATGAAGCTCAATACACTCAATTAGGACCAAAATAGGCTCATTACATCATCCTTTGGTTATCTACAACATCCTAGTGACTAAAATGGAGCAAAGTAAGACCTAATGAAGCTCAATACACTCAATTAGGACCAAAATAGGCTCATTACAATCCTTTGGTTATCTACAACATCCTAGTGACTAAAATGGAGCCATTGACCAAAGTAAGACCTAATGAAGCTCAATACACTCAATTAGGACCAAAATAGGCTCATTACATCATCCTTTGGTTATCTACAACATCCTAGTGACTAAAATGGATGATTGACCAAAGTAAGACCTAATGAAGCTCAATACACTCAATTAGGACCAAAATAGGCTCATTACATCATCCTTTGGTTATCTACAACATCCTAGTGACTAAAATGGAGCCATTGACCAAAGTAAGACCTAATGAAGCTCAATACACTCAATTAGGACAAAAATAGGCTCATTACATCATCCTTTGGTTATCTACAACATCCTAGTGACTAAAATGGAGCATTGACCAAAGTAAGACCTAATGAAGCTCAATACACTCAATTAGGACCAAAATAGGCTCATTACATCATCCTTTGGTTATCTACAACATCCTAGTGATTAAAAATGGAGCCATTTGACCAAAGTAAGACCTAATGAAGCTCAATACACTCAATTAGGACCAAAATAGGCTCATTACATCATCCTTTGGTTATCTACAACATCCTAGTGACTAAAATGGAGCCATTGACCAAAGTAAGACCTAATGAAGCTCAATACACTCAATTAGGACCAAAATAGGCTCATTACATCATCCTTTGGTTATCTACAACATCCTAGTGACTAAAATGGAGCCATTGACCAAAGTAAGACCTAATGAAGCTCAATACACTCAATTAGGACCAAATAGGCTCATTACACCATCTTTTGGTTATCTACAACATCCTAGTGACTAAAATGGAGCCATTGACCAAAGTAAGACCTAATGAAGCTCAATACACTCAATTAGGACCAAAATAGGCTCATTACATCATCCTTTGGTTATCTACAACATCCTAGTGATTAAAATGGAGCCATTGACCAAAGTAAGACCAATGAAGCTCAATACACTCAATTTGGACAAAATAGGCTCATACACCATCCTTTGGTTATCTACAACATCCTAGTGACTAAAAAGCCATTGAAAGTAAGACCTAATGAAGCTCAATACACTCAATTAGGACCAAAATAGGCTCATACATCATCCTTT